>PVJD01011216.1:0-47758 GCA_004026545.1 Mormoops blainvillei | reverse complement strand
GGGGAGGGGAGGAGGAAAATTTTGATTACTTGCAGCCAGTATGGTTTTATTTTAAAAAGGAAACCTCACGCCCTCATTGTCTCTTGGAGGGCTGTTAGAATTAAAGTTGAGGGAGGGGCAGAAGAGCGGATTTAACTTTTGCTACAGCTGTGCTCTGCGGTGCTTCAGTATACAGGCTCTGCCATCAGCCTGCCCATATTCAGTCCATTGGCACTGCTTCCTAGCTCTGTGACCTTTGGTGAGTCGCCTAATATTTTTATGTTTCGGGTTTCTCATCTGTAAAATGAAAACAATAGTAGTGTCTGGCTCATACAGTTGATATGAGTAATAAATGACCCACATATGTAAAGCATCTTTTATAAGCATTTTATAAGTTAGCTGATTTTAAAATTTTAGATAGGATGAGTATTAAAATGATATTTTTCCAAAAGGAATTGAGCAACTACATGCAAAACCGGGTAATTCAAGTGATCATCAGCTGTGGGACCGCCGGCGGGGACTCTCTTCCCTCAGACACTGCTTGTTTGCTAGACCTGCCACAACAAAGTACTGGACGGCTTCAGCAACACAGATTCGCGGTCTCACTGCTCTGGAGGCTGGACACTTGAAATTAAGGTGTCTAAGAGGTTATTGACCTCTGAGGGAGGCTCCGTTGCCTGTCTCTCTCCTAGCTTCCGGGAGCCTCAGACATTCCTTGGCTTGTAGTTGGTGGTCCTTGTGTCTTCATATCACGTTCCTTCTCTATGTGTCTATCTCTGTGTCCAAAGTCCCCTTCTTGTTAGGACACCAGTCATGTTGGATTAGGGTTCACTTTGATGAACTCACCTTAACTTGAGCATCCAGGAAGAATCCATTTCCAAATAAGGCCACAGTCACAGGTCCTGTGAGTTAGAACTCCAACAGGTTTGGTGAAGGTGGGAGGACAATTCAAATCACAATAAGCATGACTTAGATGAGGGTACAGATAATATTTTAACAGATCTGTCGGGGACCCGTGAGTCGGAAAATGGACGGGGTCGCTCTCTCGGCTTTGGTCAACCCACGGCTTCAGAACGATACCAGCGGGCTCCTAGCGACTTTTGCTCTCCCGGCCCCTCGGATTCCAGGCTATCGTGCCCTGTGGACTGCACTATACCTCACTGACCCAGAGGTGAAACTCACGGCAGTCTTCAAAAATGACCCACTCGCACACACACAAAAATCAGTGCGCAATCCTGGCTCCACGGAGGCTTTTTGAGAGGGGAGAGAGTTTTTAATAGACACTATGCAGTGACTTTTCACGGGGCAGCTGAGAAAATTGCATAGATCCCTGCGTTTCACCTGGACCTGGCCCGCATCAAGATTATTAATAATGGGAGTCGTGGTTCCGCTTTCCCACTCTGACTACAAGCACTTGCATGATCTGAGAGTTTATTTGTTCATTCTGCTCTGCGAGGCTGAATTCCGTGAGTTCCGGTTCCCAGTTTTCTGCTGTCGTGCATATGCTTATCACTGTGATCTACTGTGGCCAACTGCATTTAGTATGGGCTGTTGAACAGGGATGCCCTGGTGTGTGACCTCCTAGGATGCTTTTCCTGTTATCTCCTAAGGAGCCTAACCTGGAAGTCAAAAACCTTGGATTATGATCACAGCGCTGCCGTGAGCCAGCAGTGAGAGTCCAGGGGGCCTGGAAAAAAACATTTTTCCTCTCAGGATCCCGAATGTTCTCATTTCTAAAGTGAAAAGACTGAATTAAAAACTCATAGACACAAATGCAGATCCAGGAGTCAGCATATCAAAGTCAGCAATGTGTCTATGAAACATACCAAGTGTTGGGCTTTGTTCTAGACCAACAGGACGGAATATTTAACAGCAGGGCCCGTACTAGTCTTCTTCCCGGAATTGCCCCAGGTATGGTGGGATTCAGTGATCAATTTCTTTTAAATTTTGTAATTTTTTGTATCAAGATAGTCACATTTAATTTTTTTTTAATTCCTAAAGGAATCAGTTGTTAAAGGGAGGAAAAGATTAAAATCAGTAATATTCATAGCGATTTTGAAGGAAGACTATCTCCCTCTTTTCTAGAAATCAGACAGAAATGGGACAATCAAGTACACAAACTCAACTGAGTGGATATTTGGGGGGTCAATACATTTAAAACTCTTGCTGCGATGTTTGAATATTTGCACTTTGAGCTCCTGAGTTCTGCAGATGTTCAGAACTCAGGCTTAGGGAGAACAGGTGTATTTACCAAATCATTCACAATGTTTGAGGAAATACGATGACTTTCATTGGAACTGAAGACATTTTAGTTCTGTGCTATTTTAAGCCAGCCCATTAACAGGCCCCCGTAATTGAATTTTTCCATCGTAGTAACCTTTTAGAGCTACGACCTTCTACGTCGAAGTTGGAAGTGATTATTACAAGTGTTCTCAATTTTCTCTTAGCTCTGTTGGTCTTAAAGGATTCTAAATTAATTTGTTAAAAGTCATATCCCAAAGGGAGAAATAAAGATTCTTCTCTTTGTGATTAGGTTCCTAAACTCTTCCTTAAATTATTGATTGTTAACTGAGACCTGGTTTCCAGAAAGCACACATCCTGAGAAAGACTTTGATGGTAGGTTTGATTTCCTTGTTCCTCCTTGATGGGTTCCACAATACTGTGGCACGGTGCTTCACAGCATATAGGAGGCTTTCACAAGCATTCTCTAGTTTGATTTTCACAACACATCTGCTATATAGGGCATGTATTAAGTTTTTATTTTTAAAATAAAATATGAAATTTAAGCAGAAAGAAGTTAGGGGATTTTGCCAAGGCCACATGAGACCTTAATTTGCTCATCATCAGTTTACTCTGCAGGAAGGTATTGAGTGTGCCCTGGCCTACCACATCCCAGAATTCACTGGGAATTCTAGACACTGGGAATTCAGATAGGAACAAGAGAGCTCATGGAAAGTTCCAGTCTAACACACACACACACACACACACACACATGCAAACATACATAGAGTATAGAAAATGCAATAATCAAACTATGTACAAGTTATAGCTATAAAACACACAAAGAAGCAGTCAGTTCCCCATGGAGTTTGTCTATGGTAAGAGAGGATCTGTAGCAGCTTCAGAGTTCAGTGTAGGTAGAGTTTAGGAACCCTACAACTTGGATAAGAATGGGTGGTATACTGTTTGCTTAACTATGTTACTGTAGAATTCCTGTAAGATCAAGGTAATGTCAATTATCCATACCACAGAATACGAATAATATGATGACGCCACAAGGCATCGTTTCTCACTCTCCCTGTCAAAAGACAACTCTCAGATTTTTGGCTTGAGTGACTTGCTTGGGTGGAAATGGCTTTCACAGTGATGAGGTATTAAAGAAAGGAAATGAGATGAGGTAATACAGGAAGGAAGTAGGCTTTCCAGAGGAGATAATTCAGCAGCAATCTTTCCATTGCACCACGTTGCATCCGCTCAGCCTACTTTTTCTTAGTTACCATCCACAAAAGAAAGGAACATCTCTAGAAGCAGTGTGTCTATGAATGGACTGATTCGGCAGGTCCCTGGGGTGTAGTGGGGCTAACAGATTATATTGATGAACTCAGAGGGATCATATGCTTTTTAGAAGAAGTCAAATTATTAGGGAAAATATTCAATATTCTTTTCAACTTTTGATGTACCGTTAATGGTACGAGTAACAAAAAATAGCGGTAGCTGTATTGTCAGAAAAGCAACACCTTAAGAATCTGCCTGTATTGTCTTTGGCAACGACACAATGGAATGAGGCACTATATGTAATCTAGCCACATTATTCATAAAGCTATTGCCACTAAATGCTTCATCTAAAAAAAGTGATGCTGTTAGGGAAATGTGGAAGTGAGATTTGCTTAGTTTTATAGCTGTGCTGGAGATAATTGATAACTGGATTTAAAGAAACAATCAGAGGACCTTAGAATTCCATTAGCATATGTACCCTCCATCACCCTAATGGTACCAAAGAAGACTCTGTATAAAATATTTATATGTATATGTTACCTATTAAAATAATGACATAAAAGTGAAATACAAGCAGCATCATGGCTTATGGAGGTATGAATTGTTGAGCAAATTATATAAAAATAGCCTGCCTGTAATTCTTCTTTTCTTGGTTTAGACTTTTTTTTTAAGTACATTCATTTCTTTAATTGCTCTATAAGATGAAGAAAATATTTAAATTAATGAAAAAGGGATTCGAAAATAACATTCAAGAGGCAGTAGAGGTACTGATAAAAGAGCTTCAGGCCTGGGTTTTGCCGCTCAGGGCCTTAATCGGTAAAAAGGGGATGGTAATCCCATCTAATAGGTTGCCATGATGATGTACTTCCACATGGGATGCTCAGCATGTTATCTGACAGAAAGCACTCACTAAGTGTTACCTGTGGTCATAATTTGGTGTTGTTTTGACCTTTGAATAATAGCCAAATCCAATATAGTATTCACAATATGCCAGGAACTACCTTCAGTGCTTTTCACAGGGCAGCTGCTGGCTTACTTGGTCAACAGCCCTATGCAGTGGGTACTACTGTTATCCTGAATTACAGATGATGAAGCAACGGCCCAGAAGAATGAACCCTAGGTCAAAAGTTAAGAAACATGTCCAAAAACGATGTCGAGCTGGGAATGGAGCCCAGCAGCCTGACTCTGTGCCTGAGCACTATGTGATAAATGCTTCAGGAGAAATTGCTGGTACTGTAGCCACAGTGAATGGCTCCATACTATTTTACTAAAAAGAGGCTTTGTTCATATTCTACAGTTTCTTCGTTTTCTTTTTTTTATTGTTGTTCAATTACAGTTGTCCCCCTTTTCCCCCCATTACTCTCCCTGCCCTACCCACCCCTCTCCTTCCACATTCAATCCTCCCCCCTGTTGTCTCTGTCCATGGGTCCTTTATACAAGTTCCTGGATATTCTCCAGTTTCACCATAATGATTGTTCTTTAAAAAAAAAATAGTAAACACTTACTATGTATGGGGTGCTGATGGAGAAGGAGCAGAAACACCCTTCATGAGTGCTCTCCTAGGTTTACCTCCCTGCCCTACCCTATTCTAAGAGCCTTTTTTGATTGCTAATTATTTGCCTTCCTGTTCTTGATAAGTTACTGCCAAACCACTTGATAATTCTTTTCCTTTCCTGTTTTACCAATAGCTTCTGTCCTATTTTCTTTCATTGTGAGCCTTTTGGCAACCTGCTGCCTCATTTACGGAAAGATTTTTATGTCTCACATTGATCCCAGCCCCGACAGGCTGCTCAGAGCACCATACAGTGTTTATGAAACCAAGACCACTACCAGGTTTATGCCTCCTCCCCACACTCTCGAGGTCGAGGACAGGAAGTCCCATGCTAGGTCTCTCCTTTTGGCTTCATCTAGCCTTTGGTCAACGTTAGTATAGTTGCTTCCAAGAACTAGTTATAAGCACTGGCATCCTGAGAATCATAAATAATACATGTTAAGAGTGCAGATGAACACAGGTTGCATGAGTAATGCCACATCCCCCTAAAATTCTGTCTGAAAGTGTGAATCAGTTGTTTTGAATGACTACTGACAGCTTTTGCTGAGTCTAGAGGGCAAGCTTAATATTTAGAAATATGAAGCAATTCTTTCCTATCATATTGCTTTCATTTCACCTGAAAAGACAAAACAAGAGTAAAACGGAAGCCCAACACAGTGTGTCAGATTCACCTGATATATTAAAGCAAGAAGCCGATGTTGTGCCATGAATCTTCTGAAGACCAGAGCTTTGGTGCCTGACCATGACCTGCCTGACGCTGCTGCAGAAAAAAATAAATAAATATACTTCTGGTTAAGGCCCTTGTGGAAGAACTTCTATATGTGTCAGATTTTATATCTTAAAGTTAGAAGACAACATTAAAATACTGGTTCTTAAATCACATTCCTAACAGGTACTAATATTTCAAGTTGAACAAACATGCTTCTCTCTATCCCAGATTGAATAATGCAGACATTTCCTCCTTTTTAGAGAAAACAGTGTGGATAGAGATTTTGCAATTTTAAGTTTTCTTCTGTAATCTTCCCTCTTGGATTTTTTGGAATAGTCTGAGAAGGACAGGGGTTAACGCTTCCTTAAATGTTCTGTAAAATTCTCCTGTGAAACCATCTGGTCCAGGGCTTTTGTGTACCTGGAGTGTTTTGATTACTGCTTCAATTTCACCAGCTGTTATCAGTCTGTTCAGGCTTTCTGCTTCTTCTTCATTCAGTTTTGGACAATTCTATTTTTCTGGGATTTGTCCATTTCACCCGGGTCTTCAAATTTCTTGGCATATAGTTGTTCATAGTAATTTCTTACAATCCTTTGTATTTCTGTGGTATCAGTTGTTATTTCTCCTCTTTTCATTTCTGATTTTATTTATTTTTGTCCTCTCCCTTTTTTTCTTGATGAGTCTGCTTAAAGGCTTGTCGATTTTATTTATCTTTTCAAAGAGCCAGCTGCTAGATTTATTGATCCTTTGAATGGTTCTTTTAGTCTCTATGTCATTCAGTTCTGCTCTGATTTTGGTTATTTCCTTCCTTCTGCTCATTCTGGGCTTTGTTTGTTGTTGTTTCTCTAGTTCTTGTAGATGTTGTGTTAGGTTGTTTATTTGAAATGTTTCTATCTTTTTCAGGTAGGCCTGTATTGCTATGAACTTTCCTCTCAGGACAACCTTCGCTGTGTCCCATAGGTTTTAGACTGTTGTACGTTCATTTTCATTTGTTTCCAGAAACTTTTTGATTTCTTTGATCTCATTTATTGACCCATTCATTGTTTAATAGTATGCTATTCAGTCTCCATGAGTTTGAATGTTTTTGAGTTTCTGTAATCTAACATTAAATTATTTGTGTTGCTGGAAAATTCTGGAAGAAAATAACGTGAATGAGCAAATAGCAAACATCTATTACTAAGGACACCAGGAAAGAGTAGCAGATCATATTTTGATGGCTTTGGTTTTCTTCATATGTACAGATAATTATTACATGTAAAATATTCTTACTTTCCGCAATTTAAATTGACTTTAGTCCTTTTGATAGAATTAAATCTATAGACATTTTAAACTGTTATGCTACCGGTACGGTTTCTAGATGCTCTATCATCTAAACTCTTTTGTGTTGCTGTTCCCCCCTTAGCAGGAAGTCACCCCTCAGGTCTGTGAGAAAAATCGTGCATGTTGCCAATGCTGGCGTTTCCTGCAGAATTGCTATTCCTTGTGACAGGGGTGTTGGACCATTGGCTGAGTCCGCATGCCTTTCATAACCAAAGCAACTCCATTTTCATTCTTTTCATTTTAGCATTTTGGATTTCTATGTGAACGCTAATTTGATCAAAAAGCCCATCCTAGAGAAGGTTGAGGACCACTGTCCTGGTGTTTAAGATCACCCAGAGATGCAAAAGTCTGAGAGCCTATGATACTCCCTGGTGGCCAGTCCGTTTTAATGGTGTATGAAAAGCTACCATCCACACTCCACCCCAACACTCCTGACTTAATTATCAAGGTGATCCACACAATAAATTCAAAGGAGCTTTGCTCAAAAACAGAAGAGTAATAGGGCAGAGCTAAGGCGCATTTATTTAGCTTAGGATCTCTTGTGAAACTATTTCTCTTTAGGTCACATACAGAACCAAGGACAATTCTGAAGATCATGCAGCTATTAGGGCTGGTGCCTCAGTTGAGTTGTGAACCCCAGAATCCCAGTTCTTTCCAGGCAGCCTTCATCCTTTTTTCTCCCCCTTCTTTTGAGCCATCCTCCTTGCAAATTTCTAATATGGCAGTATTCACCCAGGCCACCCTGAAAAGAGAATGAGAATGAAGGAGGAAGTGAAAACTTACAGATGGATTTCTGGGATTTGCCCAGATAAAGGCAACCCAGATGGCCCTGGCTAGTGATATCTAGCCAATCACCAAACCCTGCCTATTAAATATCCCAACTATCTTTTGATCCAATACATCATCTCTGTTCCTTCCGTCACTAGAAAACCATTTTTCGCTTGGATCATTAAGGCGAGCCTCTAAGATGTTTTCTCATCTTCCTGACAGCTTTCCAGCCCTTCTTCCTCACTATAGCTGACTTGTGATCATACCACTCTCCCCTATAAAACTATGACTGGACTCTAACACGGCGCACAGGCCCCTGTTTGTTGTTTAGGCTTGGCCTCTTGACCTACCTTCCTGCAAACACAACCTTTCATCCATACAGGAGTGCTTTTGGTCCCTAGTCAAGAGAAGAACTACCTGTACCTGGACACTTGCAGATACTTTTCCTCCACCTGCCTGATAGACACCTCTCGCCACCTCTCCCCCAATTCCCTCAATAAACTTTTTTCATTTTAGTTTTAGCCATGACTTTTGTCTAAGAAGCCTTTTCTAATTGCCTATCCAAAGACTAGATTCCATGATTCTTGGGTGTCCTCCCAAAAAACAAATCAAATGGTCCAAACCTATGAGATATTTGAAATAAGACACCCAAAACCATCACCATCACAACCCTTAGCACAGTGGACTTTAATCACCTATTTCCTATTCAAAGTCCCCAACTAGCCTGCAAATCCCTTGAGGTCAAGGGCTATTACATTTTGGGCATCCTGCTCTCTCACCTGTCCATCCCCCTCCATCCCTGAAACACTGCCTGACATAAAATAGATATGAAGAAAGTATTGGTGAACGAGTCACTTCTTAGTGTTACTATCCCACAGGCTCAACGACCACATGCAGAAGACATCTTCTCCGGGACTGAAGCAGAGTGCAACCCATGTCTGTTCTTGCCCATCTCCTTTAAGACAAAGTCAGCCTCGTTAATTTAGAATTCTGTCAGTGATCTGTGTCTTCCAAATTAATTTTGTAAAGCATTAGTGGCTAATTAGCAAAAGGAAATGTGTACTCTTAGTGTTAAAGTAAGAAAATATTAGAATGGAAAATGGCAGCCTTATACAAACTTCCCTAATCATTGAGAGCACCGCGTTTGATATTAAAGGTCTCTGTGTTTCAATTGGTCCCAAGAAAAGATCAGTAAACCCTGTTTATATGCAGCCAGAGACTTTGTTTTCATCTAAAAACATTATTATGCAAATAGTCATTTCAAAACACACGCTGAGCCTTGAATATTTATTCAGTTAAAGAAAGCTCTGCTGTTGAAATTCCAGAAAATGTAAAAGATTGATATGTGAAAAGACCAACTCATTAGAAGTGACCTTTTAAAATGTGTTTTAAAACTTAGCTGTAGCATTGTTACATTGTACACGGGATCAGATAGTATAAAAATAACTCTGGGAGATATATATTTTTTACTCTACCTTTCCTAGTCAGGGCCTGAGATTACTCAAACATAGGGGTTGTGACATTACCCTCATGAGCGAATTAAAAGGCAGCTTAATGCACTCTTCAATGAACAGCAAATTCAATTAAAAGTACACATAAAACAGTAGGGAACTGCCACTGTGAATAGTATCTTAGTAGGCAAATTCAATAAGACAAAATTTTGAATCAGTCATATTTTGAAAAAAAAACCACCTAAACCTGAGCTAATATCCATCATTTTTGTCATTGTCATATCAACCTATCTACAGCAGTGATAGCCAAACTTGGCACTTTGTGTCATCTCATTTGCTCTCGTAATTAGACTGCCTTATGGCAGCAATCACCCTCACTGCATAGGTAAGGAAACTGGGGCTTGGAGAGGCTGTGTGACTTGCCCAGTGTCTCTCCAGCAGTAAGGGGCAGAGCTGGGATTCACATTCCATCCTGGCTGACTCCAGAGCATCCAAGTTATCACCACTGCATTATACCCCTTATACCCGCAGGCATTATACCTGCTAATGAGGAGCTGTGATCGAATGAATGGTCAGCCTGAGTTGTCCTCTGTGTTTTTGGGTTGTTTTTTTTTCCATTTTGTCTGTTTGCTTGGCATTCTGTTTTTAAGTAATCATTATTTGTTAGTTTAAGTCAGATGCTGGGCCTCAATAAAAACATAATTCTATGAAAACCCAGGGATAATCTTATGCAAAAATAGACTGGAATAATGAAACCAATGTCTTTTTTGTCCATGGCAGGCTCTGAGAAGTTGTGTGTTAATTTCCCTAAAAATTATACCGGAGTTCAAATACATATGTGACAAGAGCTAACCCACAGGCATCATTCATATATATTCCCTAACATTCAGAAAGACTTGAGTTCTTACTCTGTCATTTAATATCTTTGTGACTTGAAATGGGCATGTAAATCTCTGTAAATGAGTATGAAAAATCTCTGTTTTTCATCTGTGAAATGGGACAAATAATACCTACCTCACTGGATTGTTGAGAAGACTAAGTAAGATAATATACACAAAATACTAGCATAATGGCAATGAGCAGCTGCTCAAGAAATCTTAGCAAATTATTATTATAGTCTTACTGAATTAATTCCCCAATAAATATCTTATTTATAGATACTTGACACGGTTCCTTAGCCCTTTAATATATTATTGTTTGTTCAGCATTCCAGGCTACATAAGAATTGATGGCTTATTCCATGTATTGAAAAGCCAAAAACGAGTGGTGTGTATTAATTTGCCCTTTCACTTAACAAGTGGGTGAAGATTTGCTGGCTTTTAATTTAGAGCATCGATTTCTAATTGTCAAGGTTATTTTTTATTGTGCTTCTCTCTCGCTGCACCAGAGGTCAATATTTTCACTCAAAACAAGTTACTACAAACTTGACCATTGCAAATGAAATGGGTTTGTGTGTTGCTCTTACTTCCCAGAAATCTCCTTTCCCGTACTAGCTCCTTATTTCGGGCTCTTGCCCTCCTGCCTGGCTAACTCTTGTAGACCGGGAAGTTGCTTCCACATTCCCAGCTATCCTCTACCTTGTGATCAGAGGGATCTCTGTAGATTGCAAATCTGATCTTGGCATTTCCCTATCTTAACATTCTCTAAAGGTTCTCTATTGATAACATAAATTAAAAATTTCCTTTTACCACACCAGGCCCTTCATGGCCTGACTCCTGTTAACCCAGTGCCGTCCAGCTCACCAGTCCTCTCTTTTTATTCCTTCTACAAACACACTCGGGCATGTAACAAGCAGCTTCTCCTCTCCATGCTTTGGCCTGTTCTCTTCCTTCCTCCCAGCTCCCTTTTCCTCTACCCCTCACTTCTTCTGTTGGTAAAGTTCCAAATCACCTCTTGAGACTCACCTGAAATGATACATTTCCATGATCCTTTTTGGGTCCTGTAGTCTCACACTGTGGAAGTGGGGGTCTTGCAGTGTTGTAAGAAAAGCATCTTTGGGAACCCATAGGAAGGATGAGGTCTGGTGGTAAGGTTTATTTGAGTGAAAACAGAAGGCTGCTCCCAGGTTTCCAATGTCTCGTTTCCATCCGTCTTACCCCGAAAGGAGTCCAACCTTGTCCTCAGCAGGCCCAGAAATGGGGCCAGTGTCCAGACATTTTGTGCCATTGATTCGGTCCATGTGTTTGTCCCGACTTGGTTAGCTTCGTCTCTTCGCAGCTGGCACTGTGCTCAGGCCCACGCGGTCTGCCAAGGGCCCCAGGTGGCTCCTAGGGCCCCGTGGCTGCTATGGAGAGACCACCCAAATGAAAGGTGCAAGCGCATGTTACTGGGTGAGAGAGGAAAAAAGGGCCTTTGCTTTGTTAGGCTCAGGTTATCTTATCTTGGGCTTGGGAATGACCAGGCAATTCTTTAAACTAACAAATCAACCTCCCAAACTTTCGCAGCCTTGCGCTGGGCTCAGCCCCTAACCAGTCAGCTTCCTAGATCCTCCATGTGGTGTCACTTGTCTAATCCAATCCTTTCCCCAGGCTAGACCGACAGACCTTTGTGGTCACCATTTTGGCTCCCATGGTGCACGCCTCATCGAAGCACCTCTCCTTGCACCATCTTCACTTCTATTGTACATATGCTTTCCTCCCACCCCCGCCCACTCTCCCTGCTCCCCCAAATCTACTACCGGAGGGCAGGCTGCTTCCTACATGGGGGAAGGGAGGGGTGTGCATCCCCTTGGTGGGGCAATATTGCTGTCCCCTCGAGCGTGTGAAGCTGTAGCTTCCTGGTTAAGCAGGTTTATGCTCCCTAGTTGATTATACTTAATAATGTCTGATACCCTTTGCTCCCTTTCTTTATTTATCTGTAGCTATCTTCACTAATAATACTAGACTGAGTTAATGTTTCCTTTTCTGCATGCCTGTAATATCTTGTGTCTATTTTATTCTAGCTCTAATTTCTTTATTTATTGAACAAACTTCTACGGTGCTCATTATGTTTTAGACACTGTTCTAAGCATTTTACAAACAATAGCTCATTTAATCTTCTGCACAACTCTAGGAGTTGGGTATAGTATTTTTACTGTCACTTTACAGGTGAAGAAACTCAGGTACAGAGAGATGCAGTAACATAGTTCGGAAGAGGTAGAGCCGGCACTTTAATTCAGTACTGAAGCCCCTGAGCAGACGTGCTTACCTTATGCGCTATGTTCTTAACCACTATGCTAGCTCTCTCTATCCTTACACTGATGTTGGAGGGGTTTTCTCCAGCTCTTATTTTGGTGTGTCTTTCTCATATCAAGTGCATACTTGTAAGTGGATGTTGGATCAGTATAAATAGTTGAATATATTAATAATTCAGTGCCATCCCTAAATCCTTCCTTCGGCTGTTCATGCCTTCCAGTTTGTTGTCTCCTTGGACGACAAAGCCAAAATTTATCTTGTAGAATGCCAGGCATCAGAACAGCTCTTCTAAAACTCCCCTGACCCTTCGTAATCTCTAATCAAAGCATCTCCATCGTTGTTCTTGGGCCCACAAAACAAAGGAGTCCCCAGATCCTGAGCACTTTTTGTATCTGTGGCAAAAGTGCATTGTAATTTCAGAGTTGGACAGGCTTGTCCTAGAGGACCGACTCTGCCAAGAGCCGAAAGTGATGGTGGCGTTTTGAACATCAAGGCCAGCTGGTGCTGTGTAGTTGCTCAAATAAGTCATGGTATTGTTGGATTTGATTGTCTGTGTCGAAAGCCCAGAAGTTCACTCTTTTCCCTTGATTAATTTCCAAGAGGATGACTCAAGCTGAGCAAGTTTCACATGAAACAGAGGCAGCGTGATGAGAGGCCTGCAGTCAGACTTGAGTTCTGATAGAGCCTTCACCGTTGACAAACCGGGTGACCTTGGGCTCTGAATCTTAGTTTCCTCCTCTCAGAAACATGGATAATGCATCTTCCTCACAAAGATGTCTTCTAGGATGTAATAAAATGTTGTATTTCTACCTCAGTACTATCTGGCACATAGTAAGCTATCAAAGGATAATGGCATGTTATAACAAGTATAATTGTCACATGGATGGAATATACATGTCAACATCACCAAAATAGCCTGTCCTTACAGTCGAGCTCTCACGAAGACCTCGATCCCAATCAGAAGCCGCTTGATAGATGCCATGGAAACCAGAGAAGGGACAGGTAATTTAGCCCGGATGAAGAGGGGCATTGGCAAAGGTCTTGTTAGTTATTTTTTCATGCATTAAATAAATATAAATTAGGCAAGTGTTACTGGCCAAATATTCCATCAGGTGCTGGGGATAGTTAAAACAAGAAAGAAAGATTCAATGCCTGCCCTCAGTTTGTTCACAGTCCTGATAATGTAGGCAATAAATAAGTGAACAAGCAACTCAATGTATAATAGCTTTTAACACATGCTAGAAGGAAAATAAATGGTGGGAACTGCAGGAGAATAACTGGGTAAAAGTCGGAGTCTTCTCTTAGTTTGCTTTAGCGGACCCTGAGATGAGACTGTGCGTCAGTGTGATTTATTAGAAGGTGTTCCCAGGAAGCAACGGTAAGGAGGGAACTGAGTCCAGGAAAGGAAGGAGGGCACATAAGAGTGCAGTGTAATCAAAGGCTCAGAGGGCGACGCCGGCTGAGCCCTGCGGGAGAGCTCTGAGGGAATTGCGATTCGGCTGCGGAGCTGAGCCCATCATGAATCCAGGGAGCTGGAGCATTTATACCCCTCATCCGTCAGGCATTGGTGAAGGATGTGCCCTGGGACGGAGGGGGATATAAATCAATAGGCACTTTCAACTCTGAGTGTACAGTCAAAGCCATTCTGGCAGTCTGAAAGTCATCCTTGGGCAAAGAGACACAGATTCTGGCATTTGGGAATGAAACGGCACTGGGAGTTCATGTTCACAAAGATAAAAGAGAGACCCGAGGTGATGTGGGCAGAGTGCTGACAGCATGTACTATGGGGGTGAGGGGTGTCATCTGAAGAGATGACGTTAAAACCAAGACCTGAGAGATAAGAAGGATTCAGCCTTGTGAAGGACAGAAAGATGTTTTCCAGAAGACACTGTGTGAGAAAGCACTGAGATAGAAAAGGAGCATTATGTGTTTAAGGAATTGCAAGGATCTGTATGTTGGGGACGTGATGACTGAGAGGAAAAATGTTATAAAACTGAGGAAGTATGCAATCCAGAAGTTTGTTGGCCATGTAAGGGAACTGGGATTTGCTCATTGCCCAAACCATGAACTCTGCTGACAGGCACTCAGGTCATTGCTTTAAGGAGGCAAGAAGGGGAAAGTGGTTAGGATCACAGGTTTGGGGGTCTGACAGTCCTGAGTTCCAGGTCCAGTTTTATTTGGGAGATTATTTAAGTCTCCGAGCTGTAGTTTGACAGTATGTAACATAAAGACAGTGAGAGTATTACTTCCCTTATGGGATGCTTAAATGTTACCATCCATGTGAAATCACAACCAAGTGGAGGGAATCCAGCAGGCACTCTGAGTGTGCTTGCTATTAGCGTTACCGCCATTAACATCATTAATGTTTCAGTGCTCTAACTACAGAGGGAGACAATGCTCCCCCTTAGGTTTCAATGTCTGTTAGGATAAAAACCAAACACTGTGTCTAGGGCTTCCTAAACTAAGCTACAGCTTTATGCAAATACAGGAATGTTTCATTATCATGTGTCTGATAGGCTAAAAGCATTCCAGCAGGGGAAAGGCTATTACTTAGATTTGAAATGAAGTGAGGCAGATAACATTGGCAAGAAGAGATCTCAGAGTGAGAAAGATGCTGCCAGTTTTTGGGTTGCAGTTTTTTTCCCTCCCTTAGCGTTGTTCAAGTAATCCACAACAGAGGTCAAAATACAGGGACATTAAAAGCCTTTCAAGGGCACACGATTAATTGAGAATAGTAAGGGCATCGAGAATTATAGAATACTATATCAATGACTCTCTTAAAGAGATGAAGAAACTGATAGTCAATAACTTCAGATTATGATTTATGTCTCCCCCCAAAAAACCCACATGTTGCTGGATAATGAGCCTGGACAGCGTTGCTGATGTGAAGAGCGCGTTAGCTGGGTTCTCTCTCTGTCTTTGTCCCCGCTCTTCTCTGCCTCTCTCTTCCTTGCTTAGGTGAGTCTTCATTTTCTTGGGTCCTCCAATGACCGTTTTGGGAATTATTTAGTCAGTGAATAGTTTAACAACTATTACACGGGATGAGGCCACAGTGTTATGAGTGTTATGAGGAAAATGCTAGATTTAGGCTTACTTATTCCATTTACCAACAGTGAGGTTTTTGTCTCAGTTCTGCCTAAATTGTGATGTGATTACCAATAAATCACTTAATGGGACCTTGTCTAAATACGTTCATATGTGACATGAAGCTAGAGCTTGCATCTCCTCTCTCTCACAGCTGCTCCGAGCCTCCAATTAAATGACAGGTGAGAATGTGTTTTAAGACACTAAGATTATGTTTGGAAAGTTCTGTTGTTACCATTATTATATAATTATCTTTAAAATAATTTAAAAGAATAGTAAAACATCTGATTCTGTGGACAAACTAACTAAAGCCGCTGAGGAAAGCTGATGGCTGAAGGGAGATTTGATGAGAGTGAAGAAAAAACAATCAGAATAGTTTGAGAGTTTCAATAGTCCCCCAACCACCCATTTACTGTTCCCCTCTTTCTGGTGACCCTAACAGTGCTTCTGTTGTTCTCAAACTTTAGAGGGCATGAGAATCATGAGGAGTTGGGTCATGATTTTGTTAAAACACAGGTCACTGGACCCTCTGCAGAGTTTCTCATTCATGTGGTTTGGAGCTGGGCTTAAAACTGTGCGTTTCTAATAAGTTTCAGGTTAAGCTCAAACTGTGAGTTTGGGCAACGCAGTTGGAGAAGTTAAGGGAGCCTCTGCTCTTGCCAAGCTTGCACAGTAAATGGGGAGGCAAAGTCTGAATGAATGGGGGAAAAAAATCTTGCCCTGAGCTCTAGACACAGAATGAAAGTGTCTACTCTCTGAGGCATTTCAATTCTAACACACCCAGAATGGAACTCTTGCTTCTGTTCACAAGCCTGTTCATCTTCTAGACTTTCCCACCTCAGTTAACACACTCTCAACCCAAATGATCAAGTTGAAAACTTTGGAGTTTATCTCAGCACACATACCCAAGCCATTTGTTCACTCATTTAACAAATGCTTGTTCACTTAGCACTTGCTGTATGTCAGGCACTGTTTGAGGTCCTGGGGGATAGAGAAATGACCCAGATGAAGTCCAAGTGCTCAAAGGACTTAGTTTCTGTTTGCAAAATATAAAACATCCATTAAATAAATAAGTATATATTATATGCCATATGCTATACCCAAAATAGGAGTATTTCACACCGTCATCAGCTCTACCCCAATTTCAGCCATCCTCTCTTGCCTAGTCCACTGAAATGGACTCATGACTAGTCTCATAACTAGTCCTCCTGCTTCCACTGTTCTCCAACACAATCAGTCTTCCACACAATTTTCAGATAATCCTTTAAAGTATTTATCAGATTATGGCATTCTCCTATCTTAAGCCTTTGCATTTAGTATGAAATCCAGACTCCTTAATTAGCATGGCATGCAAGACCTCTCCAAACTGTTTTTATCTCTTTGCCATTCACAATCTCCTATAAATTCTTTTCTTCCCCTCTGGCATGCTAAATTCATTTAAACCTCAGGGCCTTTGCACTTGCCATACCACCTTCATGCGACATTCTTTCTGAACGTCTGATTTTGCTTCAGGGGTGTCCAACCTGTGGCCCGCGGGTCACATGCAGCCCAAGATGGCTGTGAATGTGGCCCAACAAAATCGTAAGTTTGCTTAAAACATTATGAGATACTTTTGTGATTACATGTGACAATGTATTTAATGTGTGGCCCAAGACAACTCTTCTTCCAGTGTGGCTCAGAGACACCAAAAGGTTGGACACCCCAGATTCCAGCCCCATTTCTAACATATCCTACTGCCACAACTCTGTTTTATTGCTTGTTTTCTTTTCCTTCATAACATTTACTGCTCTCTGATACTACCTAGCTTGATTGATAACTATTGCCAGTAAAATGTAAGTTTCCTGAGGGCACTGACTTATTTAGACCTGTTCGATGCCTCTAGTGCCTAGATAAGCACCTAAAATATTACATGCATTCAGTTAAAATTAACAGCATAAACACATCAATGAATAAAGCACTATGATTAATGGTGAAGACCTCTCTTCAGACCTTCCTCAATGTCGGTGACCATACCTAGCTCCTCTTTATACCCTTTTGTTTAAGCCAGTGCCGTGCTTACAGCTGGTGCTCAACCCATTTCACTTTCTCACACCTCTGTAACAACCTCCTAAATTAGATATTAGTTCATCCATGTTAGAGCTAAAGATTCTGATGGTTAAAAATGTTTGAGGAGGTTGCTTCAGTAAAGGCAATGAACAAGAAAACAAAGAAAAGAACCCCAAACAAAGATTAATCATCCAAGAGTCTGAGGGAGCAGAGAATTTAAGAAGATTAAATGTCAGTAAGCAGATGTTGAGGAGGTACTGAACATTGACAAATGGATTTGTCCTGAAGATGGACTCTTTAAAAAGATTTTAGTTATTTATTTCTAGAGGGGAAGGGAAGGAGAAAGAGAGGGAGAGGAACATCAGTGTGTGGTTGCCTCTTGCACACCCACTACTGGGGACCTGGTCTGCAACTCAGGCATGTGCCCTGACTGGGAATCAAACCAGCGACCGACCCTTTGCTTCATAGGCCAACACTCAATCCGCTGAGCCACACCAGCCAGGGCCTGAAGATGGATTTTGATAAATTTGAAGAGGGCTGAGTCAGGAGAAGAATGGAGCTCAGATGGGAAGTGGTAATGAGAAAATAAAGAGGTAGGTATAAGAAGTGTGTTTAAGAACACAGAGACAAAACTCTTCAAACTCAGTTATTATTATAACCTAGAGATGGGGGATGGAATTTAAACATATTAAACAAAGGTGAGATTTGAGCTAGTGGAGAGGGAGAGTCCAGGATGGGGTGTGAGTTTGGAAGTGAGAGTGGCCAGGCAGTGAGAAGAGGTGAGAAGTTAAGGAAAAGCGGCCTCTCTCTCCAAAGGTGTGGGAGAAGTGGACGGGGGCAGGCACAAGGGTGCCGCAGAGAGGGAAGAGTTGTCGGAACTCATCCAAGACTGACTGGGACTTGATAAGATGTGATGAGGCAAAGGTCGTTGAAAACAGTGGCTCGTTTGTTGATAAGTCAGAAATGGGAGAAGGTGATTATCTGGTGAGTGTGGATGATGTAAGGATATAGAGCCTTGCGGGGACCATATTAGAAGATGGAGAAAATGAGGCAATGAGTGGCCAGAACCTGTTCATTAAATGGAATAAGGTGAGTGTCAAGGAGTAAAGTGTTAAAGAACTTTTGAGAAAAACAAACTTTGTTTTGATTACTGGTTTCACCCATTTCTAAATATGTACTCTTGAGCAAGTTATTTCCTTCCTTTCCACATTAATTTCCTCTCCTGTCAATTGTCAAGATTAAAAGAGAGAATGTGCACTCAACCCTTACCAGAGGAGCTGGATCAAAGAGAAAAGCTCAAAGAAATAAAAGATTGGTCAGAGTAAGGAAAGGTCCAGAGAGGTTCTTAAATATCATTTTAAAATTTAGTACCTAGGAGTCACTTGGGAAAATTATTTTAAAGGCATAATCCAGACCTCTCTCCCTGATGAGCTTCTGAGTCTATAGGTCTACAGCAGGGCCTGGGCATGTGCATTTGTTATGAACCAACCTTCTAGCTGATGCTCTTAAGGGTGGTCCATGTGTCTCACTGAGAAGAGCCTTGAGAAATGGAGTGGTGATTTATGGAGTTGCATAGTATGGAGCCAGCACCGTACAGTTATAGCGGTGCTGGTATAAAACCATGACTGATCTTCTAGAAGAGGGTTCTTACCCAGTAAATACCTGGAAAACCATTCATTCATTTATTCAGTTAATCAGTCATTGGTTCATTTACTTACATTTACAATAATATATACCCACCACTCCTATCTAGTTCCAAAACATTTCATCACCCAAAACCTGTACCTATTAAGTAGTTGCTCCGCATTTCCCATTCTGCCCTGCTTCTGACAACAACTAATCTACATTCTGTCTCTATGAATTGACTTATTCTGGATATTTTATATAAATGGAATCATATAGTATGTGAAATTTTGTGCCTCATTTCTTTCACTTAGCATGATGTTTTTGAGGTTTATCCAAGGCATAGCATGCATCAGTACTTCATTCTTTCCTTTTTATATCTGAATAACAGTTCATGTGTCCTTATACCACACTTTGTTTAGCCACTCATTTATTGATGGGCTCTTGGGGTGTTTCTGGAATTGAGCTATTGTGAATAGTTCTGCTCTGAATATGCATGTGTGGAAACTCTTAAAACCTCTCTCCACAGAGGCATCAGCCTCAGAGATTCTAGCATAACTCTTCTGGTTGAAATCACCCAGGTAATTTTAATATAGGACCACTATGGAGAACCTCTGTTCAGGGTATCGATTTGAAGATACATTTGAATTTCTGTGCAAATTTAGCACTCTTAACAAATTCCCTTTCTCTGACTGATAGACCATTCTTCCTCAGGGCGCAATGGAAAAAGAGCTGTGATTGCAGGACAGGCTGGAGTGAACAATTGGCCTGAGTAAATTAGCTCAGTCCTGCCTCAAATGTGGCCAAAGCACATGAAGTCATCAAAAACCCCCTGAACGTAGTCTACTTTTCTCTCCCCATATGGTTGCTTTCTGGCAATGCCTAAAGAGAGGAGTAGGGAGCCACATGTTTTATCCCCATTGGCTAAATCACACTGCAGACTGAGCCAAAAATGAGCCTCAGGGACCCCTCCCAGGGACATGAGAAAGGGCATCAGGATTTATCAAGGCTGCTTGTGACTAATATATGGGGAAAAAGAGAAGAGATTGCTGTGGCAATTATTTTAATGGAGAGGACCATTCAGTGTCAGGCCTAGACATCATCAATGTCTCGGGAAGGTATGAACGTGTCCTTTGATGCAAGGCTTTGTACTTCTGTAAAAGTTACTTCAGAGGAGTTCAAAGTGCTTTCCACGGGCTTGCTCCCAGTCCCTTTCAACCCTTTGTGGGGTGGGCGGCAAGGGCTCTTCACATCTCACAGATGACAGGAAAGCTGAAACGCCAAGAGGTTAAGTGATATGTTCAAGGCTTCCCTTTCCATCTTTCAGGATGGGGCCCAAGGCTTCTGGCTTCCAGAGTCCTCACAGTTGTCCCTATTGCCTCCTTGCCCTTTCATCACAAGAGTAACATATAATAGTTACTAAAAAAAGTATCTGCCATCATGCAAGGTGGATATTTCCAGTTTAGTTAACTGCCTAAACTGAGTTTTCTGTCAGGGCTGCAATGGCATTATGGATTCACGGTATGAGGAAATTGTTTACATTCATTTTCATTATTCCCATTGGATTTCACACAGTTATGTGAACATCATCAGTATTCTATCAGATCTTCATAAAGTGCCTTCCTTAGGGGGTGGAATGGAATGGACACTTTCATATCATGTTTCACTTCATTGTCCCAGAAAGGGAATTATAAAGCAACCCCAGGCACATAGTCTACTGAAAAGATAACTGAGACATGATTATTTTTGAGCACAAGATGATACTCTATATTTTCCTGGATGAAACTTTTAATTAATGTTGTTGGTTTGGTTGAATAGTTCTCTAGTCATTAAACTTTACTTCAGCACCACAATGTGATATGAGGCCCATGGTGTTCTGAGCACAGTGTGAACCTCAGAACATCATAATTGCTGTGTATTTATTATTTGTTTATCTGTTAAATTGTAAAAGTAATGACTGCAAGCAAAAAAAAAGAAAATAATGAAACTGGGGTCACATGGAAGGAGTCAAGACGAAAAGTAAAGGCTTTCTCCTCTGTTATCACTTCCCTAAAATTTTCTGCATTATGTTACAATCTACCATATTCCAGCAATATGCCTTGGATGGCTGTCTCCATTTTACCCCCACCACTGCCCTCTGAACCCCCTATCCCCACCGCACCCCCTCGATCCTACCCCTTTTGGCTTTGTATATGTGTCCTTTATACACGTTCCTTGATGTTTTTCTTCCATTCATTTCACTATATAAATCTAAATTTTTTTTATTACTTAGAAGGTATAACACTTTATCTATATAATAATTTATTTAATTAAGTCCCTTGATGTGGAAATTTGTCTCTAGTTCTTCAATAATTAAAATACTTGTAATGAATAAACAGACCTGTATATATATATACATACAATTTTATGTGTTAAAATAAATGATACAGTTGTAGATAAGGAATCTCTAGGATAAAGTATAGCTGTAACTTCTCTATATATTTTGAAATATGTATATATTTACAATATATAGATATATATGAATATAATACATATTTATATATGTAATATATTACATATATTCATATATTTTTACATATCCTAGATATATTGCAACTTTCTCCTGAGGAGATTTAAAATAAAATTACAGCTCAAATCCCAGCACAAAGTACCTGCTGGTTCAGAATTTCCTATGGTGTTTACTGAATATCAGCTATTTTTCTTTTTTAAAGTCAAAAGTTCATGATGAACCACAGCTTAGTTAAACACCCCAACTCATTGGATTGCCAGCCAAAACCAGAAAGGTCTGTTTCCAGTGTATAATCTTTCTCAAAATGTAATTTTTAAAAATCATATAGACCAGATTGATTTTTTTATAACTGTTTCTCTTGAGATACTACATAAGTCATTGTCAAGTTTTTCACTCTACACATTGCTCCTGGAGAAGCAGTAGTGAAACTCAGCAAAATAGTAGGTTCTTGCTTCATGGGACAGGTAGTGTTCAGTGATGGTTTTAGTGACTTAACAGAAGGATTGCGTCCACTCAAACAGAATCTCTGTCTCATAGTGGAGGGAAGCTTCAGAGCTGAGTATGAGAAGAACTAAGCTGTAACTCTCGGGAAGAAGTTTTAAACTATATGGAACTTTCCAAGTGTGTAGAATTTCTGCTTCTAATTTTTATTGTAGTTTATAGTGATTTTTGTGCAGACATTAATATTTTTAGCTGTGCTAGATTTTGAACAGGAGGGTATAGTTGTCCAGATGCATTATGACCACCTGTGGTTTTGCAAAGAACCAGTCCTGGAAAATAAAAATGTAAAAAACAAATGGGATGCTTCAGTCTTCCTGAACAGTTTACTGCTCCTTTTATACTCTTAGAAAATGTATTTCTTGGATAAGATCTCAACTCCCAAGGCTTGCGGGATATCAAGAAATCACCGCTCTGAACCTTTCCTTATTAAAAAGTACAGAGACTCCAGCTTTGTCACAAGACAGGTTATCGGGAAACTATTGTGCTTGCAGAGAATAATTAAGTCACCAGCTATGAGCTTATTGAATATTTCAGGGGAAAAGTATTTCATAAAAAATATTGCAACAAGTCTGGACATTATCAGTGTTACTGACACATTCAGTTTTTCATTACCAAATGTTACTACATTTTGGAGCACCATGCTGATTTAAAGAGTGACCAAATTTAAATATAAATATTTATGCATAATCTAAATGAATTCTTTTGAATAATGTTATCATATTAGTGCATCTAACTCAGAGAAAAATAAAATGTTGCAGGATGGGGAGCATATATTGGTGCAAAGGGGAAAGTAACTATCACCTGAGAAGAAATTCTAGATTATTTCTCATTTTACTGTCAAAACTGAAGACACAAATGCAAGAACTTCAGGTGCCTGTAGTTACCATGACCAAGGTTAAGCAGCTTCTGTTGTTCCCCTGCTCTGCCCAGGTTCAGGTCTCCCAGCACAGAACCAAGTTCATAGTTCAAGTGCCACAATTTATTAGACAAGTAAATGGATGAGTCATGTAATCTCTGCACAGTTCAACTTTGTTGTCTATGAAATGTTTACCGTTGTAACGGTTACTTCACATGTGGGCTAAGACGTTAATTATTATAGGACATGCAAAGTACTTGTCACAGTGTCTAATATATGGGAAGCGTTCATTAGCATTCTCAACAATTGCATGCATCTCTGGGGCCATTGTGGTTCGTTATCCGTAAGAGAATTGTCCCTAGTCCCCATGCTTTGAAAATCCTTTGTGAGCAGAGAATAAAGGGAAAAGGATGGGAAATAAGCGATATTGATGGGTAGCTATTCTGTTCTTAACACTCTACTGGGTACTTGAGATACAATAGCTCAATTAATCTTTTCACCAGTCTTACAAGGTCAAGCAAATAAGCCTTACAATGGTTATTACATGTCAAAATATGCAATGTTAGTATGGAGCAAATATTTGAAATTTAGTCTGGATGCAAGATTGTAAGGAAAGAGACTCGGCACTGACATATGTACCACTGACTTTATTTTCCTCCAACCCACGGCATCTCCAACACCATCACTAATGCATAATGAAAGGAACTGTGATTTTGAACTTCAGCACTTTTGTTTCAAACTATAGGCTTTTGTCATCCCTGTCTCTTTCTATTATCCAAGTCTGCTTTATTTAAATGCATATATAACCATGTTGGAGGGACACACAGTATAGTATCATTGGACCCAAAGGAATGAAAGTTTTAGCTTCCTTCACTCTATTGTGTTGCTATTGATATAGAAGATATCAGAAAATCTAACCAATTCTACTCTAGACTTAAAAGAAAACATGATTTTCTAGCCTAAAATGAAAATAAACTTGTCCAGTAGATTGTTCATTGTTCTACCAAGAAAGTATGTAATACTTACTAAATTTTTCACTAGCTGATTACTTGTGTTGGCATGATAGAGAAATACAATGGAAAAGCATTGACTTTAAAATTAGTATGTTCTGGTTCTAGACACATTCAACCACTTCATGAATATGTGGTTTTGAAAGTTATTTGCCCTCTTTGAGCCTCGCTCTTCCAGATCGGTTTGAACAATAACAGTCTCTATCCCATGGAAGGGATATTTGGGTAAATGAGATACGAAAAGCCCTGGCTTTTGGGGCCACATCAAGCCTTTCAAAATAACATGTGACACCAAAAACTGCTGAGCACCCATTTCTAGAACTGGGCTCCATTAACACCTATCGTAGGAGTAGATTAATCCCAGGACATAAATTACATACTCAGGCACTGCTATAAAAGTAGAAAGACGTACGTTTACATATATTATTACCATGCAGTTTGCTTAGCTGAAAAGTGCAGCGTTTAGAAATTCTCCAGATAGCAAGGCTTTGGGCTAGTCTCAGCAATCACTGTCAAACAACTGGAAATTCAGAGAAACCCATTAACAAGTCTACGCAAAGATCCCTGGGGAAAGAGGAAGATTTAAGCACCATCGCTTTAAAGATAATCTTTGTATATTGTGTGTTTGCTAATTGGCTGAATTTGACTTACTCTTGCTCGGTTCCTGTGAGGCCCGCAGTCAAGTTAAGAGCTTCAGGAAATTTCACAAAATCTACATTGCTGGTGACTTTGGGGGGAAAAAAAAAGATCTGACAGCATGGGGCTCACTACACAGAAGTGACTATTAAGGTGGGCCTGCGTCTGACTGCAACCTTTTAAATGGGACAAGCAGACTCTGGTGACCACAGTCCTCACCACCTCCGCACTGTATGTGCACTCCTACCAGTCGGGACTCACCTTTTATACGAACCGCTCACCCTCCACAGGCATTCGAGTATTTGAGCCTCCATAAATCTTACACATGTATCATCTTGCCGGAGCTATCCTTCGGCCGCACCTTTCTTTTCTGCGAGTATTGGGACTGATTTCTAGAGAATAATACCAGGATTACACCTCCCTCTCTGAGCTTCCGGAAGTCCCTGCACTTCCATTCTGACACTTTTAACCCTTTACGGTGTCTTTCTGTGGACCGAGGATCCCTAATGCATGAGAATCGCATTTCTGCCTCACAGAACCGTAACACCTGGCATGGTGCTTAGTTTAAATAGTCAGGCTGTAACTTGGATGGAGTGACTAACTGAAGGAATAAGAAATATATGAGAATGAGGGCTGGTTGAGAAATTGGACCTGTTGTTGATGATTAGCGGCATGGCATCTACCCTCCAGGTCGTGTTGTGTAAGGTATGTAAAGATTGGGCTAGGTGACCCACAAAGCATCTTCCAACTCTAAAGTTCTTGGATCAAGTGAAATACCTAATCCCCCTTGTTCATTTTATTCCTATTTTAAGCCCTACTTTACTGACCTGGGGTAAGCTTCTAACATCTATCTCCACAACCAGAATATTAGTAATATAATCCTTACCTCTTTGGATCCCTGCAAGAACTAATTAATAAATAATGTAGAAACTGTTAGATGAAATACAAAAAGAAATGGGAAATCACTTATTACATTTTCATAATTGCATTTTTAATGGTAATGGTTGCAGGTCTGTGTTTCGCTTATGAACAGAACTTTAGCTATTAGTGCTTGTAAAACAATATTATTTCTAATTTTACATTCCCTTTTCCCCAAAGAAGTAATTTTCTTTTTTTATTGTTTTTCAACTTTTATTATAAAATCCTCTACAACCCAGGGGGTCAGTTGCAGTAAATCTTTAGGCTCTGCATCCTTACTTCAAGAGAATAAAGGGTTTGCAATATGCTTCTCCCCTCCAAGCTCCCAGGGCTGTCACAGTGCTGGGAAGGGGTAGGTGCTTCAAAGCTGCCTGCTGCTTGCGGGAAGAAAGAAAAACAAAAATAGCATCAAGAGTAAGTAGCCCATGGCAACTGTGTGGCCTAAACTGATGATGGATTTCCAGCGATTTCAGGGATCATGTCTTCAAAGGTTTTATCACTCATGGGTATTTTGCCAGATGCCTCACACAACAGATGCTTTAAAACTAAAATTTCTCATTAACAAAATCAGCTGAGGGCTCGGAAGCATTTGGAGGGGTGTGTTGGTGTCTTTCATTTTGCACTAAGGGGGTGGTAGATGAGGTCAAGGCTGCCAGGCAGTCTGTCTTCTGGGGCTTCCAGGAGAGAGGAGCCCAGGATGTGTGAAAGCAGAGAACTTCCAGCAATTCAGGGCCGTACATGTGTGCCACCTGTGTGGAGGGAAGGGCTTTCCTGACACTGAAACAGAATTGTTGTATGTGGTTCACATGAAAATTATAACTGATGTTGCATTAATGTTTGCCCATGATGGCAAGGTTGGCTCCTCTGAGACAAGTTTGAGCTGATCATACGAAGGTATCACTTCATAAAATTTTTATGACCCTAGAAAAATCTGATGTTAGTGTTGTTTTCTGTATCTGAACATCTTTTTTTAAAGGATTTTATTGATTTATTTTTAGACAGAGGGGAAGGGAAGGAGAAAGAGAGGGAGAAAAAGATCAATGTGTGGTTGCCTCTCATGCACCCCCTACTGGGGACCTGGCCCAGAACTCAGGCATGTACCCTGACTGGGGAATTGAGCTGGTGACCCTTTGGTTCACAGGCTGGCACTGAATCCACTGAGCTACACCAGCCAGGGCTGTATCTGAACTTCTTTGACACTTCTTTGTCACCTGTTTGCCTCTGTAATTTGACCTTGATTGGTTAGTATTAGTATTCTATTGCTGTGTAACCAATTAACACAAACTCGGTGGCTGACACCAATGCATATTTGCTCTCTCACAGTTTTTCTGGGTCAGGCGTCCAGGCACAGCTTAGAAATGTCCTTGGCTTAGGCTCTCACAAGATATTAGCCAGGAGTGAGTTCTCATCTGAAGGTCTGATTGGGAATGAGGATGTTTCGCCACTCATATGGTCGTCCACCACATTCAATTACTTGTGACTGTAAACTTGATGGCAGCTTGCTTCTTCAAAGCCAGTAAGAGGGAAAGAGAAAGACTCTAACCACACGGACACCACAGCCTTATACAATGCAATCATGCATAGTGTATGTTCTCTTGGTTAGTATCAAGCCCCTGGTCTCACCTGAACTCAGGGAAGAGAGTTGCAGAGAAACATGACTTTCAGGAGGTGAATGTCATGAAGGGCCACCTGAAGCATCTGTCTGCCCCGTGTTTCCTTCAGTTTCTCTCATTCTTCGTATGGACGCTGTCGCTTCTCCTGAATTTCCAGTTACAGGCCTGACACATTGTACTTCTCCTTCTCCTCAGACTCCTATTATTAGCTTTAGACATTAGTTCTCCCTTAAAAACTTATCACGTGGCCTATAGGGATTTTGCATGTTTGTTCACTCAACTAGTGTTTATTAATCACATACTATATGAAAGTTATATTAAAAATGGAATATGTAAATATAATGAATCAAAGCATAGACGAAAACAAAGAAAAATACTGCATTCACAGAGCTTATACTCAAAACTCCATGAATTTGGGAT
The DNA here is from genome assembly GCA_004026545.1 of Mormoops blainvillei. Lineage (NCBI taxonomy): Eukaryota > Metazoa > Chordata > Mammalia > Chiroptera > Mormoopidae > Mormoops > Mormoops blainvillei. The sequence goes on along the minus strand of PVJD01011216.1, from coordinate 20,095 downwards.
ACCTATCTGCTTACCCAAATTAGAGAAGAATATAAACAAATGAGAGATTGTCATGCCTCCAAACGCTCTCAGGTGTGTGCAGCGGAGGGCTGTGATGTAGTCAGGGCCATCGGTGAAGGTCTAGAAGCAAAGAGAACCTTCAGAAACCCCATCTATTCCTCGTTGCCTAGAAAGGGCAAGAGAATGGCATTTTTCTTCCTCATTTCAACCCTAGAGAAACCTAATACAGTAGCCTTAGTGACCACATTTAATAAAAAATAAAAGGAAAAGAAAATGGAGGCCAATAAAGCAGTCGCAGATCAAACAGCTTGTAAATCGCGAACGTGAGATTTGAGCTTGGATCTTCATCCCGCTAGCGTCGGTGCCCCAGATTGTTATTCACATGGAATGTTATTTTCCTCTTAATGTAGAAATAGCCTTCGTGTAATGGACTTGGGCAAATTATCCATCTCTCTGTTGACTTTGATGCAATAGCATTCAAGAATATTTTTGAATACATTTGAATTTCAGTAGTGCGTAAACAATATTCAATTTGTCATTTTCTTAGTAATGAGATGGAAGCTTTAATTATTGTTTTTGAGCAACTTAAAGAATCAGACCTCAGAGATGCCTCTCATTTAAATGTGCATTTTAATAAAGCATTTGTTCTAAAAGTTGAAAAATATTGTAATAGTTTCAAATAACCTCAAATTTAAGTATTTTGAGATGCATTAAAAGAAATATTTTTAGAATCAGAACTCATCAACTTTGGCACAGAATGAACATGCTAAGTGTCAGTCTAAAAGAGAATTCAACTGGAAAGACATTTTCCTCTCTGTGGGATTAGTGTGTTTATATTTGGTATTATAAATAGAATAGATCCATAGCCAATTGTAAATGGCTTCTTCCAAAATTACTTCTTTCTACTTGTGTAAATGTAGACTATCTGTCACTGTGATATGAAGTTATGGCTAGTAAACATTTATCTATCCAAAAAAGCCAAAGTATTTCGATTACTGAATGATTTATAAGAAAGCTATTTTAGGGGTGGCTTTGGTCTTTAGTCATTGATAGCCTGGATTTGGCGGAAATGGTGCTGGACACTGTCTTCTGCCTTCCCTACAGATAGACACCTTCAATCACTGTAATGACCTGTACGGTGACGACTCTCTGTCACTAACCCCATTTAACAGATATGACAGAGGCAGAGTCTCAGAACAGCATAGAAGTTGCTCAAGGGCTAATCATAGTGTAGCATTTACAGGTTGCAGAGCTTTTTCATACACAAGATTTTTTGTTAGTTGCTTCCTCTTTATGTGTGATGCGTAATACTCATCAGAGCAATTCATATTTCTTTGCCCTTTCAACAACCCTGATTGATGAGGACGATAGAGAAGCCATTTCTATGCCCATAATGTCGTGGACCATCCTGTAGTTTTGGAAGCTAAATGTTCTGCATTATGGTAGGAATCCTAGAGGTTGGGCTTCTATTTGGTACCTACAAGGTACCAACTGTGGAGCTTTAAACAAAACAAGACAATACATAGCGAACAGAAAACCCCAGCCTATCCCAGAGAATGACAAATCTTGACAGAGAATGACAGTGAATTTCTTCACAATATAAATAAAAACCCCAAGGCCTCTCTGATTTATTTATGTCGCTTCTGGACAGCCCATTAAACCCCACCTGGCTTATTCCTCTGCAAAGACCAGGGCTTACTTAGTGCACCATTCTCTGTTTATTTAGTCTGCACCCTTTTTACCTGGAGACTCAGACACAAGCCTCTGACTTGAATCTAACCCCACCTAATTGTCAAAGGATGAACCTGTTACCTCCTCAGGAAGTGCTCGCCACTCAAAAGGAAGAGGTTTTACAAAATAGCACCTTTTACTGATTATTAAGGGTAACTCAGATTGGCTTTCGAAATTCTTGAAAAATCTTTAGGAAAGCATGAATGAAAAGTTTTTGTGTTTTTTTCAAACTCCCATATTTACCACTGCTTTCATTCCATTTCATGCATGCTCAGTAACGTTCTGTGAATGTGCACACAATTTAGATTGCACTAAACATGTTGTGTGTAAACTGACTGCTTTTTTTTTTTACCTAACTATATACCATCCACACACTTGCACACTCTCCTGTTATGACATATTCCCCTACAACATCACTTGGTAGCTCTGTAGAATTCTATCCCACCATCATCGTATAAGGATATGCATTCATTTATCCAAACAGTTCCATATTTTGACCTATTTAGATTATTTTCAATTTTCCAATACTATAAATAGCAATGAAATGGGTATCCTTATGAATAAATATGTGATAGCATCTCTTCTTATTTCCTTAGTAGACTTTCACAAGAAAAATCTATGTATTAAAGCAAATGCGCATAGTTATGGGGAAAGTATCTCAACAGTGTTCTAAAGTAGGGCAATCTCTCAGGTGACATCCTTACACTGTGAGGAATCTTGGGGAGAGTATTTTGGAGGTGGCTACCCTGTTGGATGTGATTTTTGTTCACTCACTTGCCTTTGATTCCCCACTTGCTCTCCTTTCCACCGCCCCTATCCTCTAGCGTAATGTGCCATCACCTTCCAGACTTACAAGGAAACTAGGAAGTCTTGCCCAATGGACTATACTCCACACTACACCTGGGGTTTCTCAGACCAATCAACGGGGCATGAGACCAGGGACTGGGAAGGAATAACAACAGAGAAAAGAAGATAAGTGACACTTGGAATATCCTGCTAGTGAAGACTTTTTATTATAATTAGTAACTTGTGATACCTGCTTTATAAGATCTGTTGTCTGTTGCAGATGACCTGAATGTGTGAAGGAATGTAGGAATTCTGGTTGCGTCGACAGGAAACTGCTTTGAAATAGGAGGGCTTGGAAGGACCAGGAATTTAATGAAATTGCCTGTACTCTAAGGAACTTTGAGGATCTATGTGGACCAAATCCCACTTTTATGTGCTTTATTGTCTTCATAACACTTGTAAACACCTGAATTCACTCATTCATGTGCTTCTTCATCATCTACTCCCTTATTAGAAGGTAAACGTGGTGAGACAGCTACCTTGCCTAACTTGTTCCCTTTATAACTCCAGCATCTAGCACAGAATACAGCATAGCTTTGATTTCAAATAATTATTGTGGGGATAAAAGAATGAAAGAATTGTTGCCCTTCCCTGACTCTTTAAATGTCAACATCTTCAGTAGGAATACGAAGTACCGATGGATTTTTTTGCTTCGTGTTCAGCACCGGGCGTCCTCTGCATACGCACCTCTCCTTCGTCGCGTATTATGCTCCCAAAGGACGAAAGGAGATGATGGGGAGAGAAATTTGCACCAGCCCACTGAGTGCATGCAGTAAAGGGCAAATTAAATGGCCATTCATTAAATATTTGTTCACTAACTGGAGGCTAATTAAAATTATGTCCGTCTCTGATTTTAGCACCAGATCTAACTTCCTGCATCTGGCATTCTCAGATAAGGCTTGCTGACATTTTATCTATAAACTATGCTTATCTCAAGCCTGGTGAATGTAAGAATATGAAGGAGGAGAAAAACCATTTGAATGAGAGAAAAAAATCAGTGGCACCTACTGATTTGTAGGTTAAGACTCAAATGTTACATTTCCCTCTTGATGGATTTAAATGTTTGTAATATATTTAAATGGAAAAAATAAATCAAATTTGCCATATGAAAGTAACGTGGTTATGTCAATACAAATGCTCTGCCAATTCTACCTGCCCAGTTCTTTGTTAATGGACCTCATCTTTCTGAATTATTACGTGATATTCACCTTGCCATCTGTGTTATTTATATACGCCTACTTCTGGTTGCTTCTTAAAAAATCCCTAATTAATGCAGAGCTTAGAGAGTAGAAAGAAAATGCTAAATCAAGACCATTAAGCTATGACTGAAAAAGCCATTTGTTTTCATTAAGCATGACTTTAGGCTGTCTACGTTGGAGCCTAAACATCTTTCCAACTGAAGTGTTTAATTTTCTCCTTTTCTCCAGTCTCTGATGGCATCAAGGCAGTACGCAAACAAAACATCCTCCCAGGAGCCATCCCTCCTCTCTGAGGGCCCAGAACACTGCCATGCCCTGTATCTGAGCACCTCCTGCAGACTGTCAAAATGTTCCGTTTCTGCAAATATTAATTGAGCACTTGCTACCTGCCAGTCATAGGGATGTCGTTCAACCAAAGAAATCCCTGCCTCAGAGAACTTGCTTTCTAAGAGGGGAGTCACTAAACAAATAAGCAAATAGAGCTGTGAAAGAATTCTGGGTAAATGAAGGCTGCGAAGAGAAATAAAGCAGGGTAAAGGTAGAGGTCTTACTTGCTCTCTTCCTATCTCTGATTTTAGTTTTTACACCTGTTCAGCTCATACCCTCTTAGCAGTGATATCAAACTGCTTAGTCACCCAATTTTCTGTTCCCTTTTCTCTTTCACTGCACCCATCACTGGGATGTCTTTAATCTTGTATGTTGTTTTAGGAAATTTCTAATCATCTTTCAAAATCTAGGTTTACTGTTATCTTCTCAGTGAACTCTCTTTACTTTCCCTAACCCTTTCACTCATTCCCACATTCCTCCAGAGCGACTCACTGTATTCTGTCATCAAACCTCATGTATTATACCTGTCAATAGCATATTTCATTTTAACCAATTATTTTCTTATTAGATTGGGACATTTCTGTATTAGATTGAGAAGGCAAGAAATAGCTCTTAACACTATGCTTTGCACAGGATATATACTCCGAGAATGATTTTGAATGAATATATAAATGAATGAATGAATGAATGAACAAAATTCTTCTACTATGCCTTCGACAATGAATTAAACTCCAGATCTAGAGCAGTGCCTAACACACAGTAGGTTCTCAATAATAATTTATTGAATAAGTTCATTTCATTCAAAAATAAACATAAAAACTGTTGAATAATACATAAGTAATAATTCTTAATTTTGGAAATTTTGCCTATAAGACACACTCCCAGTAGCCAACTATTATAATCAATTCTACCCAATTTTATTAAATTCCTCCTTCTTTATCTACAGTACAGTCATTGATAAAGAATGATTTTATAAATAGTTTAAGATATTATGTCTTAATTAAAACATTATACGTAAGTCCATTTTTGTATTTCAGCAGGTCGATTGCATTGCACTTCCATGTGTACAGCACCTGATTCTTTAAAGTGTCACTGATACTTTACCCCCCAAAATTTGAAGCCTTTGCTAGGGTATACGTACTGGTGCCCAGCAAGGCAGGAGCAAAAACAGTATCTCCAATAGAGGACAGGGTCTGAACACTGAGCCATTCATTCCACCCAGCAATTCATCAGCAATGGTGATTCAAGGCACCTTTGTCAAATTCGAGCATCTGAGTAAAGAACAGGTATTTTGCTACTCAGATTCCTGATGTGGGCCCCTGTCTATCAGGCACCATCCCCTCTTCCTCTGACTGAATGCATGCGGTTACCTGGTCTTGACATTAACCACAGTTTGGAAAGTCAGGCATCTGTGTCACAAGGTTTGAACACAGGAGATAAATAGACCTGAACTTCCACAATTTATTGATGTTGTTGCTGTTTCAAGTGCCATGTTACCCTCTCCCCCACTTCCTGATGAATGGCTTTCCATCGTTGTCAAATGAAAAAAAAAAGCTACAGTGGTATTCTCAAGAGTGAGCAGTGACATCCACAGAGAAGTGTCACCCTCTCCAGCCTTCCTGCAAATACTCGTGGGAGCCTATGGAGCAGAACTCAGCAGTGTGGCTGATTACCAGAAAGAGGAGAAGAATCTATTTTTAACTAATGGTCCAGATCAATATTAAAGCATCTTTCCAAGCAATATTGGAACCTTAGAGCCTTCATCTTTATCAAAGACTATACACAGGAAAATGTCTACTATACACATTCACACATTAAATATTTTCTTTACATAAGCAAATTTTCTTGATGAATTAAGCAATATAAATTGGGAAATAGCATCTTGGGTAAAATTTAACAAATGTACACTGAACCTGGAAGTACTTTGTATGAGGAAGATACTTCTATACAAAGAGCTTAAACGTTTTGTACTTGAAAAATGTGATGAAACTGAAATTTATTTAAACTCAAATGAAATTCATTTACAGAATTTTAGTGCATGAAAGGAAGAATAAACTTCCTTAGACCTTTGAGAGAATCTGGCCATGCCTCCAATGTGTGAAATTAAGTTGTCTAAGGACAGTAAATTTTATATACATATTACTTAAAATAATTTTTTCAAAAGTTTATTGACATTAGTTATATTAAGAGATAACATCATGGGTGATTCCATTCTCCTGTTTTTTTTCCCATTAGTTTTCCAAAATGTCTACAGTGATTCCCTTTAAATTAGAAATATTCCCTTTAAATTAGAAAACAAAAATAAACATATTCTATAAAAAGGATGGGCTGTGTGTTGTTCCTTGAGATTGAATCCATAGAAAATGTCAGTCATCTGTGAAAATGCCCACTGGGTCTATTTCAAAAGTGTCTCGCGTTCAGATTCATCTGAGTTTTTTAAGACCAGTGTTCTCATGGATGGTTCATTCTTCTTTATACCCAGTATCATGCTACCATGAAAGAAAGTATGAAGTCAACACTCAAAAATTGGGAAATGCTTGGGATTGTTTTAAACATTTATTTTTTTCAGATTATACTATTTTTAATTGCAAATCTGCTTATATTTTGGGTATGGGGAAGACACTACCTATCCTGGAATCCAGTCCTAGTCACTTCTGTTGCTCTAAGAAAGCCATTCAGTCTATATTTAGAACAATTGACTCCGTAGAAAAAAGAAACAGGCTTCTTTCATTAATCTTTGATCTGATAGATGTATCCAAATGCTGGTCAGCTTGCCACTGAATGTTACCATGGGCAACGGTTTTAAGAACTGGTTCTGAATAAAGGAGAATGGAGAAAAGAAATACTATATGAATATTTGTGTGGACATGTCTATTTTATTCATGTGGCTATCAAGATTTAGATCTTCACATTATATTTATCTATTTTTCTGAGCCCTTAACCATTCTCTCCTGGAACACTCAAGTGCTTACCTAATCAGCCTTTTGCCCCACTCCACCACTCCTGGCCCAGTCTTTTAACCCACTGCTGCCAGAGAAACCCCCTAAAATGATGTTCTTACAACATCCCTCCCTGTTCGAAAAGTCAATGTAATACTGCAACTATTCATTTATTATGTGACAGGCGTTCTGCTAGCATGGACTCCCAACATGAAACAGCTTCTGCCCTCCAGAAAACTCAAGGTATTTTTATTTACAATCTTGTAGGACAAAGAAAACTAAACATGTGAATAATTAGTTCTAAAACAGGACAGGATGACATCAGGGACCACTGGAGTCTAAGAAGGCTTTAACAGAACAGTGGCATGAACAATGAACTTTTTTAAAGACCAGCTTCTAGCTAATTAGAGCACCACAGACAGCCTTTGGTTTCTAGTTCAAAATCTAGATTTAGCCAATTCTTTGCATTCATGAACTTTTATTGCTACCTTGGCCTTTTTCACAAGCTGCTGAAGACTTTTCTCCATTAAAACATTCTTTAAAGGTAAGTTTAAGTAAACTAAAACCATACCAGCTTGTTAAATAAGGATGGGGATATATTAACTGATGTACCCCAAAAGTTTAGAACTACTTCTGAACTTTTAGAAACTATCTGAAAGTGAAGCTTCAGGTGAGGCTTAATCCAGCAACTAAAATGTCACATCTGAGTCCTGGTTTCCCTTTTCTTTTCAATGTCTTCCATGTTGAGGACTCCTGGGTGTTCTAGACCCATCTTCAAGTAGCACCTAAAGGGTAGTTCTGGACCCCAACTCCTTCAACTAACTTCAAAAGGAACAACTTCTATTTTCTAGAAGTCTAATACAATTCCTGAACCCGATTCTCATTGCCCTGAGTTGAGCCACAGCCTCCTTCATGAATCAGTTGTCACTGAAGCATCATATCAATTGTCTTACCCCAATCTGGGACCATCTCTAGAGCTGGTAGTAGTGTCACCTTTAGCTGCCTAGTGAAAGAGAGAGAAGAGTACTTACCTAAAGGGAGAACTGGTACTATTTTTGCAAAAGAAGGGTGGGTAAACTGGATGACAAAGTGAATAAGAAAAGAGTAAATTAATAAAAAAAGAAAGAAAATTCATAATTTTTGAACCTCTTTATTCTCGGACAATATTTTTATAATATCTTCTTTTGCTTTGGAAAGAATCTCCAACTCAAATGTTGTTTAAATTCAGAAAGTCTGATTTTAAATTGTATTTTCCCAGCAAAACCTGTCCTAGTATTTTGAACAGAATAAGCACTCAATAAATTTATCATTTTTTATTCTAAAACTTTCCACTCCACCATTCTACTTACTTTTTTGTTAAGTGACCAATGTTCTCTCTAATATTAAAACCAAAGTTTCTCCCATATTTTTTCAGGCCTTCATTTCTATTTAGCTCACTTCTTCTCAGAACTGAATAATATTGCATTATCTGGATTTTCCACAGTATGTTTATCCATTCACCTACTAAAGGACATCTTGGTTGCTTCCAAGTTTTGGCAATTATAAATTAAGCTTCTATAGGAATCTATGTGTAGGCATTAGTGTGCACATAAGTTTTAAACTCATTGATGTAAATACTAAGGAAAGTGATTGCGGGGTCACATGATAAGAATGTGTTTAATTTTGTAAGAAACCACCAGCGGGTCTTCCAAACTGGCTGCACAATTTCGTATCCCACCAGCAATGAATGAGCATTCCTTGTTGCTCCATTCTTGTCAGTATTTGATGTTCTCAATACAACAGTTGACCCTTGATCAACATGGGGATTAGGGCATGGGGCCACACTGACAAAATTGAAAATCCATATGTTACTTTTGACTCCCCTGAAACTTAAACTATAGTGGTTCCTTGGTATCCAAGGATGATTGGTTCTAGGACCTTCCTCAGATGCCAAAATCCAGATGCTCAAGTCCCCTATATAAAATGATATAGAAAAATGTATATACAGTTTTTGAAATTGTTATCTCATCAACGAAATCATATTTCTAGAATTTCTAAAAATATTGACAAGATTTGCAGTCACCGTCTCTGGAATCTGAACTCCTGATTTGGGTACATCAGACACTTACCGCCTCCAGGGTATAGATTAGAGATAACTATCACACACACATATAAAACATTTTATTGAGACATTAGGAAATTAGTTGTAAAAATATAACAAAAACCCTAAATGCAGGTCCTTCTCAATGTATGTAGTGAGAGGAGTAGTTGGCTGAGACCACAGATTTTTATCCTGAATTCCAGGCAGACTAATCCATAAGCCTCAGGGTCTCTGTGAAGCCTCTATAGTCATATGAGAAATTGCAGTGTGTGTGCCTTTTTCTAAGCAGAGAGTTTATCAGTTTCCTCCTCTTCCTTCAAGTGTCAATGCCCTGTTAAAAGTAAAGAACAAGTTCTGACTTCATTGTGGATATAAGAGCTGAGGACCATTCCTTCATTTACTCATTCATTCATATAAAAAAATATGCATGAAATGCCTTTTTCATGCCAAGAATTATGCTAGGACCTAAAAATATAGCAGTGAAAAAGTTGAGAGCAAATTTCCTATAATCATGGAATGAAGAATACAGGGAATAAAAAGTAAAAATAACTGTGTGTGGCATACATAATTTCTGGTGCTGAAAATTCTACCATGAATCAATCACTTAGTCTTTCTGTCTTTACAAAGAGTTAGTAACCAGAAGCTACTTTGCATACAGTGTGTAAACATTAGCTGACCTAATATTGCATAATTCTGGATCATTCCAAAGCCCACATTAATAACCGTGTTTTTTTCCTCTAATGGGCTATCCTCAGTCACACTAAATTCTAACAGCCTACTGGACACCATCAGGTGTATGTCATATTGGCTCCTATAAATCAAGGCTTCCCAAAACATGGTTGACATTTCCTCTTATTACCCCTTCCTTGCCTCTGACCTAGCCCCAGCCCCAGTTCATTTTTTTTCTTTTTTCTTTTTTGCCCTGTTTGTATGTGGACCACCACGAAATTCCACTCCACCCATTTAAGCTCATTTCCTCAAAACATATTGTTTACTCTTTCTTTCCCCCTTGCAGTTTCTACCCAATCACTTTCCAAGTCTAGCTCGATAATACCACCTTCCAAATGTGAATTTTAAATGTGCATTTTAAGCGTTGGGTTCTAATTAGGTTGTTGGACTGCTAAAAGCCTTTTCTGTTTCATAACAGCCTCTCAAATCAAGGTCATGCTCCCTCGGTCCTCGATGTGATGTGTCTGCATTTTGTGCCCCCAACTTGCCTTTGTACACACACCTCCCACCACTCCCCAGGCTAAGCCCTCACCAGCAGCACTGTGGGGACTTTGGAGTTGCTCTCAGTAGTCTCACTTTGGTGCCTTTGGCGATGATAAGACTGATAAAATGATAGCAGCCATGATAATTACTATTGAGCTTTTATTGTGCCACTGGGCGAAGCACTTTGCAATTATGAATGGCAGGTCAAGGAACACAGTGCTAAGAATTTGAGCTTTGAATGCCAGTTCCGCAACCTATTTCACTGAGAGACTTGGTCAGTTACTTAACTTCTCTACCTCAGCTTCCTGTTTTATTCCATATGATACGACAGCACCCACCTCATAGGTCGTGCTGAGGAGTAGACACGATGAGGTAATTTCGTGCCCTGCCTCATGTACAGTAATCACGCCGCAAATGTGAATCGTTAGTAGCATTATTGAAATTCATAACAGTTATTGGGAATAGTTATTATTGTTTCTATTTCTGTGTGAGACTTACCGGAAGGATGGATACTGCTTATTCCTGTTAGATAGTCTCATTCCCATTGTAGTGTGTCACAAAGGTTTGCAGGTTCCTCACTCCTTCTCCATGAAGTCTTTAATTGACTTTCCTTGTGTAAGTATCATTATTTTTTATACCTAATCCAGGATATTTACATAATAGGGATATTTGTTTATGTGTTACATCTTTCTAAATTGGATAGTATATCATTCCTTTGGGATACCAGGTATAAGGATAGAAAGACGCAAGGCTTGGTATAAAAGGCCCTGGTTTTGAATTCCGGCTCTTCCATTCCTCAGCTCTGTGACATTAAGCAAGTTGCCTAGCCTCCCTGATCCTCGGTTTTCCTAGCTCTCAAATGAGAACAGCAATGGCTTCCAGTGCATTCCTGGAAGTTAAATAAGCTGGCAAAAGAAGAGCAACTAGTACAGCATCTAGTACTGGCAGGTAGGCAGGGTCTAGTTCAGAATAAATTACCCTCTTGCAATCTCCTCGGGAGAACAAATTTACTCAGCCTTGTATTCTTCCCAGCAGTTAGCACACTGTCTTACAAATATTTGGTGCTTGGAGTATATCAAATTAAACTAAATTATTGTTACACCCAGAGATACCAAAGGGCAATATAAATAGTGAGGACATATTGCAATACAAAGATACTAGCTACGTGTGTGGTTGTTATAACGTTCTCTTCTTATTGGGATTCAGTAACGTCATATCAGCGCTATCCCTGGGGTGATCTGTTATAATATCTCTTAGAAACTGTATCCTGGAGAGTTAATCTCTGTGAAATCCTCACCTCTGTGAAGTAATTTCTTACCAGTCTTTGTATTTCTAGAACTCTGGAGATACCTGCCATAGACTTAGCCTTTGAATTATGATCATTAGTTTATATTTCTGTGTTTTAATATTGGGCTGGACAAAAAGTTTGTTTAGTTTTTTCCATATAATGGCTTTAGCAGTGCTTAGTTGTGTTAAACTTCATTTGAAACAATTTTGTTAGATTGTGTTGTGACAGCTGTCATATCAACATGTACTTAAAAAACATCAAAATTGGTGAACTTTTGTGCAGCCCTTATAATATTGAAGATGGAAAAATATGCAACATTTTTGGTGTATTTTGCTTTATTATTTCACAAAAGATAAAAACACAACTGAAACACACACACACACACACAGACACACACACACACATTTGTGCAGTGTATGCAGGAAGCACTGTGACTGATGGAACATGTCAAAAGTGGTTTTGTGAGGTTTCTTGGTACTATTGACATTTTGACCAAATAATTCTTTGCTGTGGGGTTGTCTTATACATCAGAAAAGGTTGAGCAGCACCCCTGACCTCTACCCACTAGAAACCAATAGCAGGAGATAGGCGGCATACTCAAAATATCCAAATCAATAAAGTTATTGGTGAAAATGAAAAAATGTGTCTTTTATTTTGTGGAAAAAACTAAATGGACTTTTTGGCCAACCCAGTACAAAACTGCGATCCCCTCAAGGAGAGGCCCCCCTCTAATTCATCTCCATCTCTAGTCCCTGACATGGCACCTGGCCTGTGGAAGGAACCAGGCATCAGGCCCTGGTCCTTAAGGATCGGAAGAGATAAAAGGTCATGACAAAGCATCGTCATGCCCTTGGTGTGAGAGGAGTTCCAGGCAGGTGGGGAGACAGAGTCTCCCGTATAGGAAAGGAACCCAGGAAGGCTTTCTGAAGAAGTGATGTGTGCATCGTTTTAAGGGGTAAGGGAGAAAACAGTGTTACTATCAAAGAGCTATCATCTGTTTGAATCAGTGGAGGTGTGTTTGCGTGAAATCTCAAAGAAACACAGGTGACAGCTTTGGCTATTGAGCTTAGCCATGAAAAGCCTCTTGTTTTTCATGACAGCAAAGCCACACCACTGGCTAATGGGTATTCATTAACTGAAAAAATATGTACACCAGTAGAATGAAGATACCTTATAAGTCATGCTTTATAAATCAGATCCTTTTAAATTACTCCTACAAAGTTCCATTGTGCCACATTCATCCTTCAAGTAGTCTTGAAGAGCTCCAAGATCACATCCAAGTGAAGAGAGTATATTCTGTTATCACCCCAGTTAATTCGTGCACCTGAATCATTAGATACAATGGCTGTCAGTGCGTACCTGTAGGGTTAAGCGTGGTTACGGTTCTGTAGAGATGGGCCATCAGTGCCCAATGAGTGGATATCTGTGCGTATTTTTCTCATTGGTGTTTGGATGCTGATGCTCTTGGGACTCATGACAGAAGGTTACATGATAAACACTATAAATCTTTCCAAAAAGTTCACCCAGGGCCTTTGCTAAAAACTGGCCCTGGAGTGCCGGAAAGACTATGTAAATGAATCACCACATCCTGCCTGTCTGTCCCCGGAGCTCAGCCGCGGTCGGTGGAAAGGACTGGCAATAAATGAGAAAACAGCATGAAAAAAGCAACAGGTGGAGACTGTGGAAGAAAGGGACTGAGGGTGGTTTTCCATTTCTCTAGTAGATTTCATATATGAGCCTATATATTTCCAAAGGTTTACAAGGTAGTCAAGCGTTAAACTAACGGAAGAGAAATTTGTATACACAGGGAAGGACAGATGTCTTAGCTTTAAGATACGGGGATAAAATGCTGTATCTTTTTTATATGTGAACAGAAAGATGAGCTATCTTCATGTAGTACAAATATTCAAACTTGTAGAAACTCTCTTTATCATTTAACAAAAAAGCCAATCACCTGTATCCTAGGGTGCTGAAGATGGAAAGTCGTGTAAGACAAAAACACTTGTTCACAGGGCAGTCAGTACAGTAACGGCGATGGGCAAGTGAGTGACCAGTGATTTCACTGTGTGACCAGCCCAGCAAGAGGAGCAGGGGTCCGGGCAGAGTCAGACCCGGGAAGGCAGGGACGCCAGTAGGACTTCTTGCTGAAGATGATGACGTCTGAGCTGGGATCTGTGACTGTGGATGGGTCACACACTCTGTGTTTTCCCAGGTCAAAGGAGAGAGTAAGTTAGCATTTGAAATTACTGCTATATTCTTATCAAGTAAACACTTACGACCAGCCAGGCACGGTGCTGAATGTTTTACATATTTTCTCCTCATGGCTGCAGGGGGAGGGCCCGTGAGTATTCCCATTTTACAGATGGAAAAACTGAGGCTCAAAGGGAGGGGGGAATCAGATGCACCCAATCATATGTCCCAAGTCTTTGTAAATGCAATGTCTGGGTTGTAAGGCGGGACCCTGTACAGGGCATTAGAACTTTCCAGAGACAAAGATGTAAGCTGGATCAGTCCAAGATTTCTTGGAAGAGTGGAGCTAGGACTGACTCCTGGGAGATGAGGGGAGGCAGAAAGGCAGAGGGTAATGGTAGGTCATTTTGCTTGCAGAGCTGAACACGTCTAAGACATGGTTGGCTCTCACGTGGGCTAGGTCCCTCTGATTTCCCAATTATTTAGAATCATAGTGACCGCATCTTGCTGAGCCTTCTGGATTTCCCCTGGATTGGACAGCACTTCAGCGCTCCACCACAGGGAGTGAAAAGGGCCCCCACACTACTGTGATACCCTCCATAGCTAAGCTTCTGGGAAGCAAGGATTTTACTTCCTTCTGACCTTGAGAGAAACCCAAGCCACTGTCAATTTAATTCACTATAGTTATGTTTTTCTGTTCTTACACCAGAGTTTCTCAGCTGTCTTTCATTATTGTTCTCCTAAGAAGCCTTTTTAGAACTTTTTTTCTATTCAACACCAATGAAACTCTAACACCCCAGATATGTAATGTATCCAAATATATATTCTATGCAGATCTGTGCTTTATACATCAAAAGAGTAAGATTTTTCACCGTGAACTAATTTTCACCCCCTTGGGACTGACTCAGCCCCCAGTGATCATGGATGCCTCATACTGTGCTTTGTCCCCTAATTTGCATTCTGTTGTAATGTGAAAATAGACAATTTGGAATCAAACTAGCTTCCAAGACACTTACCTAACCTGCCTGCATACAAATTTCTTCTGTGGGAAATGGTGATGAGAATACGTACTAGGGAAGTTTTATTAACAGATTCAGTGAGATAACCCAGAAGCGAAGACAATAGGACTTAGGAAATGTGACTTTCTCCTGTTCCTGTGGCATAGTTTCTTTCAAGCTCAACCTTTCTACTCCATTTTTCATCTGTCAATTTGATCTCTTTTCCAAGGACAGAAGCAAGGAAGCAGAGTGACCAGAGAAAGGACTTAATGCAGGGAGACCAATCATTCCATATACACAAAGGATAAGAAGCGAACACTTTGTATAACAATAAATATGGGGATAATAATAACATACATTTTGGGAGTATTTCATAGATGTAAAATATTTTCTCATTCATGTTCTACAAGATTACTTGATGAAGTAAGTGGAAATGAAATTACGAGGGGGAACCCCCCAAAACCAGAATTATCTTTTGGAGGGCCGGCCCCTTGTAGTACAGGCTTCCCCTGCTAGGTGAGTGTTCTAGGGACCCATCTGTATCAGGGTACCAGCTGGCAGTGTTGAGAGAGGCTGCTTTCGGCTTCAGTGAACTTTTCCTTGAAGACTCTTCAACATGTTTGCCCATTTTGTGACAGGTGATTTGCGAGTGCACTTGCCCACACTGTACAGCAGTTTTTGACCAAACATCATGACCCCCATGTCCCACCTTCCCTATTTACCTGATCTCACCCTGAATGACTATTTTTTGTTTACCTGGATGAAAAAGTCCTCAAAGGGAAATGTGTCATCCTTGTGGAAGGGGTGAAACCAAAAACAGCAGAAGCAGTAAAAGGCATCAAAATCAATGAGTTCAAGAACTGTTTTGAACAGTAGGAAAAAAGTCTCAATACGTGTATTGTATTAAATGGAGAGCACTTTGAAAGTGACTGAAGTTTAAACATGTGAGAATAAATGCACAATTTTTTAATGAATAAATTCTCAATTTTTTTTGGGGGGTGGGGAGGAATCCCTCCTCGTATTACCCTCATTAAGAGTAAGAAATGTCAGATACCATATAGCCAACCCAAGTTCACATAGTAAGAGATTGTGTAGCTGGAGCTCCAATCCAATTGGAGCACCAATTGGAGCTAAACTCCTCTGTTGCTTATTATTACTTATATATCCTCACTTCTCAAGTGTAAAATCCAGGAAATTGTCAAAAGTTCTTACAAATCTACAAGCAAGCTTCATTTTTCTTCAGTTTTAATAATTCTCCTTTGGTAAATATTACATTTTATATTGGTGATCCCTATCCCTAACTTTCACTGAGATCTCATTAGTTATTTGAATAATATTTGAAATTCAGCATACTTTTCTACCTAAGAAAAGATGGGAGAAAATAGTGTCTCTTTTTCATGGGCTTAAGGTGGAAAGATTGAAAACCGTAGTCCTTTCGGCAGGTACTTGGAAGGAATGTTGAAAGAAACTTTCTATAATGATGCAAAGTTTTGCACAATAAGATGCAACAATGATCACGCCGATTTCTCTTTTTTTGTTTTTGTCACCTCAGTTATTAAAGTCTACCTATAGCCATTTTCTGTGAATGCCTTTAAAAATAATTTACCTTTAATGGACAATGGTAACTGGAACGTAACTGGTAATTGTTTTCTATAAAGTGTCTTCTGTGCCTGGCTCTATGCAAATAATAGACTGATGGCTCTCTCTCGATGGCATGCAGAGCTCGTTTTCAGTCTGCATTGCAACGCTCTAGACTGTTTTGATGGTAGAAAAATGCACCAAGGAAGAATGCAGATCAAAACCCTAAGTCCCCAAAGCACGGCCCCTCTTTTCATATTGAATTTAGCAGTTTAATAAGAGCAGCGGCTAAGAACAACACTGCTGAGACATGTTTAGAGCAGCAAGAGAGGCGACAATTCTCAGTGAGCCAACGATCTTCACCAGGCAGCTAGTCAACTCAAGATAACCTCCCCATTGTTCTTATAATAAAGTCTTTGAGGGCACTCCAGTATACGTTTCTTTATTAATAGCTCTCCTGTCATCCTTTTTCAGGCATCATTCCATATTAAATCACCAATGTGTCAGTCTTCCAAAGCAATATTTCTGAGGGATTTAAATTGTCATTTGACAGGAAATTGTCAGAGGAAAAGCTTATTTCAACTGGCTAAGAACGTGATCATGAACAATGGTCTGTGTGTAGATAAAACATAACATAGATTAAAATGAATTATCCAAGTTTATTTATTTAGAAGAAACTTGTGCTTAAAATTTGATCGGTAATGATGGAATCACATTTATTTGCTAGGGAATTATATTTTATTAGTTATCATGAAGTGAAATATAATATAGTGAAATTTTAACAAACACTTAACTACATTTTCAACATTGAATGAGACACTAATAGGGACGTAAAAGAGCCACACAGATTACTTCCCTGGCTTCCAAAATCTTAGAGTCCTATTGGAGAGCTAAAGCACATATATATATATATATATATATATATATATATATATGAATATATATGTGACTATGTATATATATAATATATATAGCAAGAAAGAATAATAAAATTATTATATATTATATATAATATAATATAATATATAATATATATAGAGAGAGAAAGAATAATAAAATAAATTTGATAAATGACAAAATATGTAGTGAAGATTTGCATTACTGAAGGATAATTAAAAAGCATGAATTCAATATGCACAGCAATTGCAGAAGGCTTTAGGAAGAGATCCCACTAAAAAGAAGACACGAAGAAGAGAAGACAAGGACTATCATGGGCCAGAAAAAATGAGAACCAAAGCACAGGACCAGCGGCTAAGCAAAGCATGGCCATGGAGCAGAAAGACTGGGAAGGTTGATTCTTGCTAAGAACCCAGGGAAGTGTGGTGAATACAGAAGTTAGAGAAGCAGATTGTGAAGAAATTATTTTGTAACTATTTTGGAAAGGATCTGTAGGTAATGGGGACATTACCATATGTACTCACAAAACTGCATTGGCCCATCTGATGTGACTTAGAGCAGTGTGGTGGCCTTGGGTCTGTGGCTAAGCCTCGAGAAGGAAGGAAGGCCCTTAGGACATTATGTAATAATCTAGGATTGGGGAGAAGAGGCAAACAAATGGAGGACACAGTAAAAATAAAGGAGGATGCACTTCAAACCTGTTTTTTAAAAAACTGATCCATTGCAATTGATAGAAAGTAAATATAATTTTTAAAACTGGAAATAATTACCCAATTGAAATTGGCTCTTTCTCTGAAGGTTTCCTGTCATATAGTTATGTAAGAGGTAAATTAGTTTTGGAAGATGTCACACTAATGATTTAATATGGAATGGGCTGAAATAATGGGTGGCACCAGAGGTATTAACAAAGGGGTATATAGTTTTTGATGCCACCATTGCCTAAAAGCTGGCCTAGTCTAGAAATTTGTCACGAAGTAATTTGCTGTCCGGGGTGTTAGCTAGTTCAAGACTGCTTGGCGGTTTGTGGTTTGCTTGCTACAGGCTTGTATATGTGTGTGTATACATTTATTGTTAGTATGCAAATAATGCATATTGGTGGTGGACAAGTTAACAAAGTTTTGAAAAAGAAAATAAGGGATAAATTCTGTGATCCCACCACCCACAGTTAAGTATTGCTAACATTTCGCAGTAGTTTGTTCTTGTAAATCCATGTATATGTCTGTTTGTAAGAAACATTTCTGAGCGTAATCTCTCTTGGGCCATCTCTCTCTTTCACAGGCTAATTTTAATTGCTGTTTTCCCTATTTGGCTCTTATATTTTTAAATACACTTATTCAAATGATCATAACTTGTAAAAATAGCATCAAAACATTTTTTCTAGCCCCACAATATGGAAACACAGAGAATCCCCGTACTTTCTGTAAAATTCAAGAGACCTTTATGGACACAGCCAGTGACCACCTGGCTAACCAGGGACATGTCTAATTTTCTGAGTCTTAGGACAGCAATTGTTTTCAGAGAAGTTGTCACTCAAGTTCAAGTTTAGTTAGCTGTGGGCTATCCAAAACCATGAAACTTTGACATTTTTAGGAGATGAATGAGTAGAAGTAGCAACACCAAAATGCGAAGTCTAAAGGGACGATGAGTACAGTTATAGGAGTGAAGAGCCAAGGCACAGGGGAAGGGGCTCTGTAACTGTTAAAGGCACAGGATCCCCGTTGGATGGCCCTGAGCATGAGTCCCGGCTCCACTTCCGTTACCAGTTGTGGTGTGAACTTGAGCACATTGCTTAACCTCTCCACGAATCCATGTTCTCTTTTGTAAAATAGGAGTAAAAATATTCATCTCACAGGTTTATTCTGAAGAGTAGATCAGGTAATATTTTTTTAAGTGCCTGCCACACGTTATCTCTCAATTCTGTCTGAACAATAATGCGATGTTGAGGCACTATAGCCTTAAAGCAATAAAGCAACTGAGCTTCAGAGAAGAGACTTGCTTACGGTCACATAATGCATCAGTGGCAAAACAGAGATTTGACTCAAGGCTCGAATCTCAGTCCGTACTCCTCTCACTTTATAGCAAGAAGCCATTCCCTTCCCAATGAATGGAGAGAATGTGCAAGTAAACATTCAGAAAACCTCAGATTCCCCTAAATCAATGAATTGTGGAACTCTAAATTTCAACCAGGACATCTCTCTATGACATATTTGCAACTATTTAAAGCAAAAAAAAAAAAAAAAACAAACACAAAAAAACTTTAAATATAGTCTGTATGACATTTAGGAAGGGTCATAGCCACTTAGTATGACTAATTTGGACTTGAACCTTTTAGCTACTGCGGTCTCCAGAAATAATTTATTATCCTGACATTACGTAAAAGAAGTAAGAACAAAGCAAATATTCAAACTGGCATTTTAAAATATGTCAGCAGAGTGGATCTAAGAGTCCTCATTCTTTACTTTATATCAAGATGAACCTGTTTGGTACCTGTCACGGAGTGCGGCTTATCTAGACGCGACAGGAAGCAAAGGTTATCTTTAACACAATGGAAAGGGGGAAATGAATGTTAACATTTAATTAAAACCCCTGGGGAAGAGTGGCAAAGGGCAAATCACTGTGGGGAATGGTGTTCTTGGCACCTCGTGGAGGCAGGCTGTGGGAGCATAAACAGGCAAAATCTGTGTGCAGACAAAGGAACCGGCAGCCTTCTTGGGGTTACCGACTGATATCACTGTGGTTTGTCTTCAGAAGAGAGCGCACAAGAGAAAGCAGCCATTCACCGCAGTGAGTGAATATAAGGACCCGAGTCG
>PVJD01011215.1:0-47814 GCA_004026545.1 Mormoops blainvillei | reverse complement strand
AGGGGCCCCGGACCCAGCCTCCTGCTCTCAGAGCTCCAGCTCCCCCCGCTCCCCACCAGCCGTGCTGGCTTTATCTTTTTGGAAATGAAAAACAAGCCACGTAAAGTGAACTTCACCAAAATTCAGCTTTCAATGCGCCTGAAGACAATTTTACGAAACAAAGAGAGAAATGGACCGGTCCCCACAAAATTGTCAGTGCATTAAGAAAGGAGACTGGTTTTATTCCTCTGACATTCCATACAGACCGGGAAGGAGGTAAAGGTACAGCTAGGAGGCTGGCTGTACGGACGGTGTGGCATTTCCTCTGATTCCAGCAGGACACGTACCCTCTGAAGAGCCTTGTCTCCAATTTTGGGGTGGGCTTCACATGCGGGCTGTCTCCTTCGCTCTGCAGGGGTGAACCTCAGGGCTTCACTTCCCCAGTGTGTCCGCTGGTGGCACTCTAACGGCAGAGGAAGATGAACCGATGCCCCAGGGGGCCCAGGGATCGCTTACGGGGACCACAAACAACAGCACCTTATATCTTAAACATTCGTGTGAATTCTGCTTTTGTATTTATTTTCACAGAAATGTCCGACTTTAAATTCTTCACTGGTTGAGCCCAGTTTGTAGTCGGAGGAGTGAGCCACATGAAGACAAGAACTGGGACCCCGGATCAGGGTCAAGGGCAGGAGCTCTCTCTCAGCCTAGGACTGGACCTGAGCGATGCTGTGTTGCCCACAGTGGGCAGGCTAGTGAGGGGTAGGGGGCACCATGAAGGGTGCTATAGCATGGTCCCCATCAAAGGCAGGGCCTTGGGCACCAGGAGTTGGGAGGTGCCATGGACAGGTCTGGGAGAGAAATGGGACAGTTTTTGGAGGATGTCCTTGTGCCTCAGGGATCCTGCCCAGTGCAGGCCTAGCTGAGGTAGGAGGACACTTTCTTAATGGCTCTTTCCATGCTCAGCTGGTCCAGGTGTTTTCGGATCTCACCTAACAGCATGGGTCCTGTTCCCTTGGGTGGGAGGTTTGCTTTCCTTCCAGTGGTCCTTAGAGTTCCTGCACAGCGACAGAGGACTTTGACAGAGATGAGGGCAGCAGGCTCTGGGCTGCCTCCCTTGGAGGGCCGGGAGAGGCTCTGTCCTGTTACTCTCCCAGGATGAATGTCATCATATTTTTTTCTTCAGCATCACTAGCTGGTTTCTGGCTGGAACTCTGACAGCGAAACACACTTCTTCGTTTACAGGTTGTTAGTCTATCACGGTAAGTATTAGTCGGCGTTTGGGTTTTAGTCATAATATAGTTAATGCATAACTTGGCTTGCTTCGCAGAATATTAAATAAAGAATTGGTAGCACATTAAATAAAAGGTTAAATTGATTAATTTTCTTTTCTCCAAGTCTTCAAGTAGAAATCAGAGTTCCAGGCAGATGCACCATATATATCCAGGAGCTCCAGACACCCCCAGGGACATGACAAAATGAAGTCAGTGTCACTGATGCATTGAGTCACTGCACAAAGAAGAGATACCTGGATGTTGGCATTTTAAACAGTACCTCTGATGGCCGTACAGAAGGCTAATATACTGAAAATTAGTATAACAAATGAAATAGTACTTGAATGAAACTCAGTCTTGGCTAGCTAATCTTTAAAAGTCTAGCTAGATAATTATGGAGCTGACATACATGCTTTAATTTGTTATAAGGCCTCTATAACAGAGAATGTAAATCCCCATAAATATTCAAACACATCTACACTCTTTTCCACTGAACTGTTAATTCTGTCAGTTGTACAGTAACATACAAGGCCCATCTTTGTAATATGTAATTAGCTAAGTGGTCCCAAGACCAAATTACACAGTAGTTGAGAAAATGAGACTGTAGACAAAATTCAAGTTGATCACTGCACTTGGCAAATTTATCATGCATATTTCAGGTTTTTTACTGGAGAAACCTTCTCATGCATTTGTGAATTTACAGGTTTCTGGCCCACACTAGAGTGCACTTGGAGTACTCTCACGTGCAAAGTCCTCATAGTAGTTTCCACTGGTATGTCCAAACCCTCACTGAATCTCCTGTGATCTTGGCCCAGTTTTTTTACCCAAAAGTATTCAGAAGGCTGGTCCCACTATTACTGGCCCTTTAAAATTTGGCCACCTTTTAGCCAAAAGGATGTGTGAGTCTTTGTTAGAATAATGCACTAATGGTTAGGGGACAACTAACATCATTGTCTAAAGGACAGGGGAGGGAAGAAGGGAGACTTGATTTTAAAGCTCCAACGATATTTTTAAAATCCCTTGTCCGGTCTGCTTTATAACACTCTGGGAGCCCTGACAAGCTCTTCTCTTTGGCAGTTTTTTAGGTGAAAGGGCTATTGCTCATCATTTTTCACTGCGCAATGAGTATAGTAACTATTCAGCTAGACAAGGGGTTTCAAAGGCTTTGGACAGTTGTTGATTTGACTGCATTTCTTGCACTGATGCACGTCATTCTACTCAAAGATAATTTTTAAATTCCACTGTAAAAAATGCAGGAGAGGTGAAGAAAATAATATTTAAGCGAACTCTTTACCAGTGCAATTGTTGCTTTGAGAAACATAATTGAAAAACAAATCTCAGATTATGTCTTTGCTGAGATCAATATCATAAAATGCTCTATTAGTGCACGTGTTTTGCTGGTGTGAGTTCTTTATTAATTTTATTTTTGATCATTTCTGTCCCTGTGTCAACAGCAGAACATCCCTGGTTCAAATTAAGAGTAATTAAAAGTTATTTAGGGGACACAGGTGAAGAACAATGTCTAATGGCACCTCTCAGAACAGAAACTCAAGCAGCAGGCAACATGGAAGTTGAGCAGTATTCATGCTTTTGATTCTTCCAGATCATAGCGAAGACTGAAGTTCCTGTAACCCACGTAAACCCAGGATCCTGCATGGTCCAGTCTTGGCACTGATCCAGACCTGCAGAAAAATATAACTGGAAACAAATCAAATCTTTTCTGTCTCTTGAGAAAGTGCCAAAGGTAGGAGTGTGTGTTCAACATCCAAAAATCTCTTTCTGGTACTCTCTGGCCTGCTGTCTCTCAGCCTCCAGCTCTCTCTCGTCTCCTCTAACAGATCCAGAGTCTCTGCCCGAGGCTTTTCTCTCTCCGCTCCCTCAGCCCTCAGCGCTTCACTTGTCCTTCAGCCCGGCCTCCAAGGCTTCTTCCGTTTTCCTTCAGATAGCTATTGTCCAGGCTCTGCATGGCCAAGAAAAGTTCAAAACACGCCCTGCTGCAGGCTGCGGGAGGGAGTAAGGCCCACGCTCGGGTTGGGCGCAGATGTCTTGTTCTTGATTTCTGCCTGTCCCAGAGAAGATGAGAAGCTGGTTGCAGAATTTTGCTGTCAAAGCATTTCCTGAATTAATCAAGTGGTCAGGCCCTGGAGCCGCAGGGCCAAGGGCCTGCTTTCATTTCAGCTCCTGCCGGCTTTGCCTTGTCTTGCAGCCGCAGAGCCCGGCTCACACTTCTGCCCAGAGTCAGCGGAGGCAGAAGGTACCTGAGACCATATGTCCTGTGAGAGGATTCTCAGACATTTTTCTTTTTTTTTTGCTATATATAAATACGGGGGAGAGAAAGAGAGAGAAAGATCTTTATTTTTTAAAAATCAAAACGCAATTGCTCCAGATGACGCAGGGTAGGAAGCAGGAAGCCTCACCCCTTGGATCACATGTCCCATTCTACCTCCCCGTCCCCTGTGTCCACTCTGAGGGGCTCCTCGGTGTGCAGTTGGCCCATGAGTGGAGTGGACGGAGCACCACATCTGGAATCAGAAATGCGATTGCTGTCGTGGTAAGCTCTGCTGCATACGGCTTAAGTGAGCTCGGACACATTAGTGTAATTACATCCCTTAGCTGGGTCGCTGTGACAGTGAAATGGTGGACAGTGAGATCGCAGCAAACGGTGACATCCTTCCTACCCTTCATCACCAGGGAACGAAGGAGAAGGCAAAGCTGAGTGGGGCGAATCCATCTCTGCCCCTGGAAACGACCAGGGCCCACCTGGGGAGGACCCACGGGTGGGGCAGGCACCCGTTTTGTCTGTAATAAGAAACAGTGATGTAATCCAGTGATTACAGATCCGATAATTAGCACCAAGCTAGCAGCCTGCACTGCAAGGCACTGCGCTTAGATTGAAAGAAGAAGAAGAAGAAGAAGACAAAGCAAAGGAAACTGACCATTTCAGACAGAGACAATGACAGAGGCAGGTCAGCCGGTGTGATGGATAAAATCTCAGAGCCTGAGGAAGTCCAGGTGTTCAGATGAATTTCATCTGGCTCTCGCGCTATCTGCTCTGGAGTCCCTCAGAACTGTAAACCCTGTAAGATGGAAAAGCAGAGTTGGAGTCTCTCAGGCGCTATGAGCTGATCCCTGACCTTTGCTCTTCTGAGTGGAGACCACTGCTCCAGGGGTCCCCGGGAATGGCCCTGAGCAGCCTGCCCCCTAGGAAGGGACCTGCTGGCTGGCCTGCAGGACTTTTTCATGCGGACAGTGCCCTGACAGGCTCCGGGGACAATAGGTGGTGTCCTAGCCAGGGGAGACACCCCATAAAACCGGCCTCTGAAGCTCTACAGCCACTTTAATGACCATCTGTTGCCACCTGCTGGCCACTGGGAGGAAGTGCTCAGTGCTAGAAACAGGAGGATTTGGCAATGGGCAGGTAGGTGGCCAGGCTCCTGGGAGCTGCATCAAAATATAGGCTTAGGTGGAGTATTTTCTCCAAAGGAGTGACCTTGGGAGGACCCACAATGATTTCATTAGCTAAGCCACACAAGAAGGGGGACTTTTATGTTGAATAAAAGTGCTAGTCTTCATTCATGTAATATATACTTAGTTCATTACAAATACCTTTGAAGCTATGTACCAGGTACCTTGCAAGGGGCTGGTTGTGATTAACAGACACACCTATCCCCAGATGACATTATCCAGTGTGACTGTCTGCCTTTTTCACTGAATTAAGCTTTCCATTCATTCATTCACTCGTGAGCAGTGACTGACTGAGTGCTATATGACCGGCTCAGTCCTGAACCTGAGGAGATGGCAGTGAGCAACAGCAGGTCCTATCTCTGCCATCGCTGGTCTACAGCCTGGGGGAGAGACGGACATTGAGCACATAATCACATGACACGGGTAAACATAACAGTGCACGATTGCGACATGCATTATTGAAAAATATAATTGCGATAAGGGTAGGCCTAAATGAGCGTGACCAATACTAAAATGGAAGTGTGGACTACTTGATATGCATTAAAATTATTTTAAATGTTTTCATTCTTTGGCCCCAGCACTTCCACTTTTAGGAGCTTGTTAGAAGGGAGCAATCAGAAAACTGGGCTGATTTATGTGTGCGAGGATGCCTACTGCACGATCATTTATAAAGTCAAGAAAGAAAGAAACAGGATACATTCCAGTAATAAATGTCCAGTAATAAAGGGTTGGTTAAACAAATTATGGTGTACTTAAAATATAGAATATTCTGCAGCCACTAAGAATGAAAATGTAGAGCTACATAATTTGACTAGAGACATATTTATTATGTATTTTTCAAGTTATAGGGAAGCATTACAGTAAATCTCATTTATGAAATCATTTTATGTGTGTTTTCCTTCAGCGCTCTACTGTATAATCAATTTTTATTGTTACTGTTGGACCATTATAATCATCATGCAAATGGGCTGTTATTTTTCCCATCCAAAAAAAAGGGCAGAAAATAAAAACTCCAGTTAACTTCTGTTGACCCCACATCTCCCACCCCCATCACCTCATTTCTTTGTTACCCTTTGCAGTAAAGCCCCTCTAATTCTTCTCCTCTTAAACCTACTCCAGTGAAGTGTTGTACATGTCACGGTCACCGTGGCCTTCCTACTGCTAAGACTGCAGTCCTGTCTGTCCTCATCTCGCAGCTCCATCGGAAGCTTGAGCACAGCGGGCACTCCCACTTTCTTGTCTTCAGCTGGCTTCCGGAGCCCACCTTCTCCCAGCTCTCCTCCTGCCTCCTACTTCCTCCTCAGTCTCAGCTGCAACCTCCTCTTCCCCGTTTTCTGACATGAGTTCTCTTCTCTGCCTATACTTATTCCTTTGACCCTATCCAGCCATGGCTTTCAGCACCATCTACCCTACCCTACATATTTCCCCTAAACTCCCAACTCATAAATGCAACTGCCTCCCCATTTCAAAAACACCCTTCAAACTCATCACATCCCTAATAGAAGTCATGCTCATTCACTCTACCCCTCCATTAAACCTACCTCACTCACAGCCTTCCTTAATTCACTTGTTGGCACCTAAATCCTTCCTGATGCTTGAGCTAAAACCCTGCAAATCATGTTTAATCATCATCCTTTCTTTCTCACAGCCAGATCCAATCCTTGAGAAAACGCTGTCAGCCCTAGTGCCAAAATGTATTCCCAAATCCAGCTGCTTCTCATCGCCCTCACTGCGACCATCCTGGTCCAGTCCACCACCGTCTACTGCCTGGATGGCTGCAGTGGTGCCCAAATGGTCTCCCCTTCAGCCTCTTGTCACCTTAGGAGTCAGAGTTGTTCTTTTACAGTGTATGTTAGAGCATGTCACTCCTCTGCTCAAAACCCTGCACAGGCTTCCCATCTCACACAGAGTAAGAGTCTACAAGGTGTGCTGCGCCCCGTCTTCCCCTGGCCACTCTCTGATCTCACCTTCTAGCCGCCTCCCCATCACTCGCTCTGCTCCAGGCTGGCTGGCTTCTAGACTGTGTTGTGAGCACCCCAGGCCCATTCCCCGTAGGGAGTTTCAGGGCTGGCCCCTCTGCCTGGAATGCTCACCCATAGATACCTGCACCTCCTTCAAGTCTCTGTCAGATGCCTCATTCTCAATGAAGCCGGCCCCTCTCCCGCAGTCCTGGACCCCCTCACCCTGCTCTACTTTTTCTTTCGTCCATAACATTTTTCACCCAATAAGATACTAAACAATTTTCCGTACTATGTTCATATTTGTCCATTTATTTTCTCCAACTAGGGTGCATTATTCCTGAGGAACAGAAATCTTTGTTCTGTTGACTGATGTATCCCAAATGCTTAGAGCTGTGCTTGGCACCTAGCAATGCTCAACAACAAAAAAAAGTTTAATAAATGATTGCATGGGGGGATTCCTTTCACACTGTACACCAAAGCATCACACTCCATACTTTAAATATTTTACAATTTTATTGGTCACTTTTACCTCAGCAAAGCTGGAGAAAAGATTAATCTCCTGAGAACAGCATTTTCCTAGCAGTGGTCAATCCACTAAAGCCTAAAAATTAAAGGAAATCTTCTGATTTTAGGTAACACGAAGCAGGGATACAGGACAGTGAAACACAGATATACATACACACATACATACGTGGAGACGTCTAAATGGACGTAACATAACCTGTTAACCACGGATATTTCTAGGTAGAAGGTTAGTGGGTAAACGTTTTCCTTTTTGCTCATTTGTTTTCTAATTTTTCTATAGTAAATATAAATTACTCGAATAGCAAATTTTCAATGAAAAAAATAGGTTTACTTCCAAGAAAGTTTTAATATTTTTTTAATCTACTTTTCACCTCCAGAAGAGAGCTGGTAAGTCACCAGAAATGTGGAAAATGCACCCATTACACCAGGGGGAAGGTCCCCTGCCCAGACGGTGAGAGGAATTCTGTCCTGATTTGAATTTCCCCAGGAGCGGCCCCTGGACGGAGTTCATCTGAGAGGTGTCAGGGTGGGGAAAGCGAGGAAGAGACGAGAAGGAAGCCAATAAGGGGAGGGTTGTCAAGCCATTTCCACCACAGGTAACAGGGACTCAACCCCACAACGTTCAGCATAGAGTGTGCCTCAGTTACCCCATTGGGGGGGCGAGGAGGCTGGGGCATTATTCCCCTTGCAGGGGCTGAGGGCCGTTTCTGGGGCACTGACACTCTTGCTCTTGCAGCTCGGCCCATTCATCCCTAGAGCCAGAAAGAAAGACAGTCCGCAGGCAGAGGGCTGCACGTGTGGGCAGTGAGCGAGCCCTTCGGGCGCAGGCGAGAGCAATAGGGCCGTGGGTGCACGCTGAGGGGGTCTGCAGTGACTCCTTGGTTAGACTCTGATTTCGCTTTTTGGGAGGATCTCCCGTGTTGCCCTTGTGGCCTCTGGCTCTGCCCCCCTGGGAGGTTCTTTCTCACGCATTCACCTCCGCGGCCACACCAGAAGTGACAATGGGGAGCGTGCCCTCTTGGGAGTCTGTGCAGTTGTTGTGGCCTGATTTCTGCCCATGCGTGTGTGGGGTACGCAAGACTGTCTCAAGGGTCAAACAACCAGTTTTTGTCATCTAGGTTTGTCTAGAATTCTCTGGCAATGTAATTCCTTCAAATACTTAGTAAGTTCCTAAAATGTCCGCTTGCAGTCATTTCCGTGCCCCAGTGTGCACACACAGCGTTCTTTCCTGCTCATCATTCTTAAGCTTAACTTCTTGTACTGGAGCGGCTATTCCTCTCTTTCAACTTGATGGCAATGGTCACGAAGCCATCTGGAGAAAACAGGCTAGCGTGTGAAGAGAGCACTCTTAAACTGATCTCTGCTGCAGTGGCGAAACGATCTGCTTAATGAGAATTCTTATTGGGCTTTTGCTGCCCAAAGCCTTTTTCCTTCGTTATCACTCACCGTACTCTTTGGAGTTCAAAGCAGAAGGCTCCAGATTTCTGGACTCCTTCTACTCACTTTCATTTCTGCTCTTGAACCAGCCAATTCCTTCCTGAGTTTCACCCTCCCTTGCACTGACTCACTAAGCAAAGCCAACAAGAATCGATGTGCACTAACTCGGGGTTTTCCAACCTATTTTGCTGAGAGCCACAGGCTCAGTAACTCTTTGCTCACTAAGTAATTGAGGAACAATTTTATTAAATAATCCTCTGTTACATAACATGTGTCTTCACCCTTTCAGCCTCCAGTACCAACTTGCTTGCCTTCCTCTGCAGTGCTACAAATTTTAGGGTTTATTCTTAACCACGGGACCCCAATACAAGGGGGTAAATTTTGTATTAATAATGATAACATTACCTTCTGAAAATAAGCCCAAGAATGTCAATAGCTTAACACAATGAAAGTTTTGTTCTCATTCATGAAAGAGAACGGGACTGCGACCAGGACAATGGGTGTCCTCCTCCCTGAAGTCATTCAAGAGCCAGGATGTCAAAAGCAAAGACCCTTGGACACAGGGTTTCCAAGATCGCCCTGGGGCTTCTGTTCCTTCCTGGCAGTCAAAAGGTGACAAGAGCAAGAACAGTTTTGGGAGGAGGTGCGGGAGTCTTCGGAGAAGGGTCTGTGACGCACCTCAAAGAGAAGGAAGTGCAGAGCACAAAGGTTTTATTCACTCTCCAAGAGAGGAGAGGGGCCTGGTGTGTAATTTATATTTACTATACACCAGCCTCGACAGGTGGGGGCTTTGAGCTTTTATTGAATTATAATTGGATTATAAAAGGGGGGCACTGTTATGAGGCTCCTGGGCTACTGGGGGCGTTGTAACATGAGGCTGCTGTTTGTTATCTTCTACCTGTGGCTGTAGGAAGCGGTTAGTCATGTTCTTTTCTTGCTTTTCAGTAATTTCCAGTCCCCGGGGACAAGCTCAGAAGAGTAAAATGGCAGTCATGTTTAACAAGATCGCAGGCCTGCTCGGCCAATGGTGCCACAATAGCCAATGGCACTGGCTTTGTCCTTTCAAGTCTCATAAAGTTTCTTCTCACATTTCATTTTCTAGAACTCAGTCACATGAGTTCATCTAGGTGCAAGGGGCAAGGTGTGTTGGGGTTGGAGGTGGGGGCCTGGGTAGAACTGGCAAGGCCGTCACAGTGTGATGCTGTGTTGAAGGGAGAGAACCAACTTTTTCTTGGACAATTAGCTCATCTCCCGCAATTTGAAACAGAAAAAAATATAAATGTAAACCCGCAGCTCTCTCCTCTACCCTCCAACTCCTTTCTCTCATTATTTGGACTCCCAGAAATGGGGGATTTGTCAGAATGCCGTGCTCGGGCTTGAGGTGAGGGACCTTCCTCGCCTGATTCAACTGAGAAGGAAGAAAAGAAGGAACACGCTGGGTACCTTTACCGAACAGTTTCCTCCCTGTTTTGGTAAACAAACAAACAAACAAAAACACCTGTCACGCTGAGCAATTACTAACTGTTGGCTTTTAGGATTTTTTTTTTTTAAACAAAGGAACTGAAAAGCTGAGCCACTCTGCTCTTTGCTTCCCTAGTGAGAGCAGGCGAAGGGCTGACTGGATGGAAGGAGCAGGAGTTTGGAACAGCAGCTTCAGCAGCAGGACACTTTGCCATTGATTACTGTTCGCACGACTAACAGTATGTGGGAGGTGGGCAGTCTGCTCCAGTTAATGGCCTGCTGTGGGATAGGCATCGCCTGACACACAGAGAGGGGCTGGAACGGCCACTCCAGAAGCCAGTAAAACCAACCTTATGGAAGACGGCTTCTTTGTTAAAGACCAAACGCAATCAAACCCGGACCTCTCCAGCAGTAGATTCAGTACCAGCCACACTCTTCTCAGATTCGTTTTGTCACCAAAGCCCCAGGCACTCTCGGCCTCGAGCGAATCAGAGCAGATGAATCCCCTGTGTGCGGAACATGGACTTCTGCGGTTCGGGGGCATCGGCGCCTGACACCCACAGCTGACTCTCTCCACTCAGACCCAGTGACCCCAGTCGCATCAGCCCACAGAGGTGGGGCTCTGGTTCTCCCCAAAGGGAGAGGGTTGTTCACCATTCAAAATAAGTCCTTCCCCACTGTAAGCGTTTTGTTTTTTCTTAATTAAGATCCAGCTCATGGTGCCTATAAAACACAATGCAGTTCACACTCAACTTGTCAAGGGTCTAGCGATTGTGTAAAGAAAGGCACTCAGTGATAGTGAAAGGCCTCAGCACCTCCTTGGGCTCCAGGGCTCTGGGCAGCCCAGCTGTCGCTGCCACAAACAGGTGGTGTAAAACAATAGCTCCGCTGAGCCAACACACTGTCCAAACCCCCTCGCAGCCAAGTGTCCGGCCAGAGTGCCGGCCAGCAGCTCAGGTCACCAGTCGGCTGCCAGTCCACACCAGCGCCCGCAGCCCATGGAGCCCCGGCCGCTCCTCCTGCTCCTGGGCCTCTGCTCAGGTAAGTGCCGGTGTTGGGGGGCTCTCCTTTGAGGCTGAAGCCCTGGAAGCCCACAAACCAGACTGGCTTTTTTCAGGGGAACACAGGATGTTGGGCTTGGGCAGCCTGAGACTGCTGTCAGTTTCTCGCCAATGTTGGCTCCATTGGGTTTGTGAATAAAGGGCTTTCGTTTGTATTATCCAAATAAAATAGGAGTTACTTGGTCAAACGCTACAAAGTAGACACACAGGTCTCTCCCTCGGCTGGTGCCTGGCATCTATACAATCACATTCAGCACCGCTTCTGCCACCCCAGAGCTGCGTTCCTAGTTGGACGACTACAGGGACTTTGTGCGACTGACTTACAATCGCAAACAATAAGGCTAACAACTCCTTTTGTTGCTCCCGGAGAATTCCGATAATGAAGAGGATGACTGACAGCTCCGTGTGCTGGAGAGAGAAACCTATTCAGACTTATAACTAAATTCTCTCCATGAGATGAAATATTTTGCAACTTTTTAAACTTCTGAAGTTAAAAAGAGGCTCATATGAATGCATTTTTGCCTACTTTTTTTTTTTTTTTTGGAAAAGCACATTACTGTAAGTAGGTTTGGATTTGAATTGAAACCATCGAGGCTTGCACAGCCTTTGACCTGTATTTAACTCTGGAATGTGTCACAACATAACAGCCGAAACACTACCCTGACTCCCAAACTTCTGGTGGAGGAAAATAGGAGATGTTTGCTGATGGCTTCATATAAAAGTTTGCTAGTGATACCATCCCAACAGAGAAACGAGGCAGCTGACATGCTGTGACTTCTCTAATATTGCTCTGACAGTCACAGGCCTCCTGGGCAAAAGAGGTAAAGAGCTCTATTATTAACGTTTCTCAATAGCAGAGTTGAGGGAAATAGCCTAAACTCTAATAAATTCAGATAAATTATGTTCTATGGGACTTGGACTTGATCCAACCAAATCTGGCCTGGTGGTGATGGCGGCGGGGTGCGTGTGTGTGTGTGTGTGTGTGCACGTGTGCAAATACTACACTCAGTGAAAATTCCGAAGTGATTTGCTTAGGCATAAAAATCCTTAGAAGATCTCTTAGGAAACCAAAAACCTCAAAAAAATGCATGTTTAGCTACTTCAAAAAGTACGTGATATGTATTTAGACCAATCCTACAATCTGCTGGTATCAATTCACATAGGTGAATTCAGAGCTGGAGGAGGCATTCCAGCATCTTCAGGTTTGTATTATAGGGAAACTGAGGCTGGAAGACACAAACTGACCTGCCCGAAGTCACTGAATTTATAAACCTTGGAATGTGATCTTTTGGAGACTCTGTTTCTTGTGTGCACCGTCAGAAAACAGCCTGAAATTGCCGAAGGCGGCAAAGTCACAGAGCAGCAGCCTGAGAGAAGCATCACCCAGGCCACTAGGATCGCACAGAATTCCTTTTGCCCAACTCAGTGGGCATAAAAATACAAATGGGAACAATATGGTATCCCCCCCCAAAAAAAACCCCACTTTGAAATTTTTGGTTGGGCTACCCTATTTAGAATCAATCCTTTGTGGGCAAAATTCTCATTCCCATCAGGGATACATTTTCCTGTGTTAGCTTAACACATAATGATCTCTGTTCTATTTATACAGCATTTTTTTTTATCACAACCTTTCCTCTCTTCCGTCTCAAGAATCCCAAGTACTTTATTGCCACCTCTCTTACAGTATATTACTTTCCAGCTTGTTCACAGCTATTTATGTAAGTGAAAAATGTCAGTCTCCATGAGGGTAGGAAGACAGGATTTATGTCAGATTCACCTCTGAATATCTCAAAGCTCTTAAAAGAACGCTTTGCACACAGCAAATGCAATATTTGATGAACAAATTAAGGTTACCACCACCTGAATAAGGATGATTTTGCTGAAAGGGGAGACTTGGACATTATTTATTCATCTGGGTGGTTATTAATTTACACCCTGTGTTTTAAAGAAAGTACTTACTGTGATTCATTGACTCTATGGGGAATTGGTTCAATTCTCCAGACCATGGTGGATTTGGGAATAGAACTGTAGAATTCTGCCCTCAAGTCCTGTAAGTTTTCTACCTCTCTACCCTGTTTCAAGGAGGGGAAAAAAGGGACAGAAAACTAATGAACCCAACCTAAGAAATGGAGACCTTTTAGGAAATTCCTGAGAAATTCATTAAGGAAAGAGCTAAGCCCCTTGTCCTTGGCCAAGATGGGAGCGGAGGAAGTGAGCTTCGCTGGCGTGCTGACCACGCCCATCTCCCAGCCCCACCCTCCCCCTAGTGGGCCACAGGGTTGGCCCACATAGTTTTCCTGCTACGTAGTGCTCACCATCTGCTCTGTCTGTTGCTTTCCACTATGTTCTTCCTGTCGAACCGGAATAAACCATCGCTTGAAAATAAGCAGCCCAGGGCAACGGCCAAGGCGCTCAGTGACCCATGCCAGTCCCTACCCGCATGGGCTGAGTGGAGCCCAGGATAGACAAGCATGGGGGACCGAGGATTGCCGTGTCCCAGAGGCTCAATGGGGTGACTGCAAACACTGGGTCTTTGGACAGCATGCCCCCTCGAAGAGTCCTGGAATGCAGGTGATTTGGGGGAGATGCCATATGGAAAGTCTGCATGGACCCTTTTGGGTTCAGAAAACTCGGGAAACAAAGAAAGAAGAGGCAGACTCGGTCAGGGATTCCCTACAGAGAGTACAGGGAGGTCATAAAGGAACAGCTACACCGAGAGCTTCAAAAACCCGAATGGAAATGATACATGTACCTTTAGGGAGGTGGCAAAGAGCACGGGCCCTAGTGTCAGCCTGACCCACTCACGGTCCCACCTCTAACTAGTGGGGAGCCATGAATGCATCGCTCAACCGTCCGAACCTCAATTTTCTCATTTGCAATACAGGGATAAAGACTGACTTCTTAGGACTGTTAGAAGCATGTAATGAGTTAACGCAAATACAGGGCCTTTAAAAAAGCTCTACAGTCTAATTAAAGCACACTTTTGGAGGGGGGATAAAAATATTTTCAACTTATTGCACAACACTGGTTATTTCAGGCTGATGCAAAGTTCTGGATGAGAAATCACGGCCGGGAGCACAGGCTCTGGGTCTGAATACTGGCTGCGCCGCCTACGAAATCTGGGCAAGTCGCTTACCCTCCCTGTGCCTCAGTTTCCGTATCTGTCACGTGGGGACAAAACCAGGACCTACCACCCCCCATTATATATAAAGCTTGTAGAAGAGTGGAACATGAGTTGGACACGTCAGTTATTTTTATTAATAAAAACAGGAAGAGTAATTAGTTTTTCACTTTATAATTATTTTGTTGACAAACCCTTCCAAACTTAAGGTGCATGGATACAAATAATATTTAAGAAAAAGCAGATCAAAACTATGAACAATAAAATGGCAATAAATACATACCTGTCAACAAGTGAATAAAAAAAAACAACAACTAAGCAAGCAAGAACAGAGACAGAATCATGGATACAGAGATCATTTTGACGGGTGCCAGGTGAAAGGGAGGCGTGAGGGAACGGGTGAAGAGGTGAGGGGATTAAGAAGTACAAATAGGTAGTGACGGAATAGCCATGGGGATGTTAAATCCACAGGAGGACCTGGAGCAGCCAAAGAACTTAAATGCGCGACCCATGGACAGGAACAACAGTGTGGGGATGGCCCGAGGGAGTGGGGGGCGCTGGGTGAAAAGGGTCAAAGGGGGAAAATCGGGACAGCCGTAATAGCAAAATCAATAAAAAATAATTGAAAAAAATAATAATAACCTGTCTTAGAAGTAGTAGGTTAGCCCTCCTGAGAAAAAAGAGAAAGCATCTCCTTCATTTAATTTTGCAAGTTGCCTTGGTCGGGGGAGGAGGTTTGAGCATTCCAGCAGTAACCTGCGGAAAGGGAAGATCTGGTTACATGAATCAGAGCGAATGGATCATGTGTCTGCTTCCTCTCCCAGCCCTGAACAGGCAATCTCCAATCCATGCAAGGCTCGAGTTACAAAGATCCTTCCTAAGGCACTTGCTGGAATCTGGAACACTTTTTCTAATAGAAATCATGTTGTGCGGTTTCCAAGATGGGCCACAACACACCCACGAGCTCGTACAGGAGCACAACGCAGACTGACAGGGCTCTAGCCCCAGCTCTGCCCTCGTGCATGACCTTGCACAGGTCGTCCAGCCTCCCAGAACCCCAGGTGAAAATGCCAGCTTCACCGGAGGCTGGCGAGGACCGCATATCACTGGCCATAGAAGGGCTGTGACCCCTGAGAATATTGATGATAGTGCTTTTCACCTGAAAGAAAATTCAGTAAAGATTCCCTGTAGCCGTTCAAGCTCCACATAGACGCCCCAAACCCAGGTGAGCAAAGCACACAGTTTTCACTCTCCTTAATAACTTAAGTGGTACATGTTCCCTCAGCAGTGATTTTTTTTTTAATTATGGTAAAATACACATGACATTAAACTATGATTTTAAAGTGAACTATTTAGTGGCATTAAGTACATTTACAATGTTATGCAACCATCACCTCAAACTAGTTTCATAACTTTTCATAACCTCGAAAGGAAACCCTTTACCCATTAGCGGTCACTCCCTAGTCCCCTGTCCCTCAGTCCCTGGTAACCACTACTCTGCTCTCTATCTCTATGGATTAGCCTATTTTGGACATTTCATATAAATGGAATCATACAATATGTGGCCTTTCGTGTCTGGTTTCTTTCACATAGCATAATGTTTTAAAGGTTAATCCATGTTGTAGCAAGTTTCAATACTTCATTCCTTTGTCTGGCTGAATAATATTCCACTGAACGGTGTTATACTACAACTTGTTCATGCACTTACTGGTCGATGGACATTTGGGTTGCTCCCATCTTTTCGCTATCGTGTATGGTACCGCTATGAACGGACAGGTACAAGCTTTTGTGTGAACAATTCTTTCGGGATATACCCGAAAGTGGAATCGATGGGCTATATGCTGACTCGGCGTTTAACTTGTGTCAGGAACCATTGAACTGTCTTCCACAGTGACTGCACCATGTTACATTCTCATCAGCAATATATAAGGGTTCCTGTTTCTCCACGGTGTCGCCGATACTTGTCATTTTCAACTTTGTTAATTATGACCATCCTAAGGGGGGTGAGCCAGCATTCATTTTTGGCTGTCCCTAGCATCTGAGACCAGTCAATCAGAGATTTCATTACACTGTGACCAGACTCTGAAATACCGAGACTGGGTTTGGCGGGGAGTGGGGGTAGGGGTGGGGAGTGGTGGTTCTTTCTTCTTGTGTATACATGTCCCTAACAAGCTTGACGCAGCCAGAATGTCCTCTGTCCAAAGTACAAGCGTCACGATAATCTGGCACGCCCCACTGAGAAGGGACCACACCAGCAGCTGTGCTTGGAAAGGACTTCAGGAAATGCTAGCTACATTTGGGAACCCTTCAACAAGGGGTCCTACGTGCCTTCCATTAGCTGGTCGTGCCTCAGTCCCTCGTGTTAGTGTATATGGAGGTGGAGAGCAGAATCTGACAGTGTGCATGTCATTTGCTGCCTCAGCTGGCCTGGTCCTGGGCTCTGAACACGAGACCCGTCTGGTGGCAAAGCTATTCGAACACTACAACAGCGTGGTGCGGCCAGTGGAAGACCACCGCCAGGTCGTGGAGGTCACCGTGGGCCTGCAGCTGATACAGCTCATCAACGTGGTGAGAGCAGAGTGCTCCGGGCCCCCCACAGCACCCACAGCCTCACCCTGGAGCATCTTCCCCTTGGCTCCCTTCTCTGCCCCCTAAAGATGGGGTCTTGTCTTTTTCCAGGATGAAGTAAATCAGATCGTGACAACCAATGTTCGACTAAAACAGGTATTTCCGCTAGGCCATTGCATTTATGTTGTTTGTATTCACCCTGAAATTTAACCTGGACCCAGAGTAAATCAATTTCGATTAAAGGGATAGACACCAAAATGTTAAAGTGAGTATTTGGGGTGGTGAGATTATGGATCATATTTGTCAGTATGTCTTTGTTTTGACCTTGTGCTTTTTCCATGCGCGTGAGTGTGCCAGGGCTGCCGCAACAAAGCCATACACTGGGTGCTCAAACAACAGAGGTTTGCCGTCTCACAGTTGTTAAAGCCGAAAGTCCAAAGTCAAGGTGTCAGTAGAATGGGTTTCCTCTGAGGGCTGCGAGGGGAATCTGCCTCAGCCTCTCTCCTTTGCTTACAGCTGGCGTTCGTGTTCTCATGGCATTTTTCCTGAATGTGCATCTGCCTTAAACTGTCCCCTTCTTGTACGGACGCCACTCATGTGGGGTTAGGGTCTGCCTTAGTGAACTTATTTTAACTTAATAATCTCACCGAAGACCTTGCCTCCTCATAGGGTCATATTCTGAGGTACTAGGCATTAGGACTTCAGCATATGAATTGGGGGAAGACAAAATTCAATCCACAACACTGTGTTATCCAAATTTACTGCATTGGGCCTATATTACTTCTATAATGTTGGAAAAAATATAATACTTTTTAAAATGATGCTGCCTATTTCAGGAAAAATGTTCACAAGGAGGTCATTCTCCTTTCCTGGCATGGGCATGCTGGTAGCATGATAGATCTGCTACCACCCAGTGGCATGACTTGGAGGTACCTTTGTTTTCCCACCTGTAAAATGGGATGAATGATCCACCTTACCTCACAGGATTGTTGTGAGGGCTAAATGATCGATACCAGTAAAGTGCTTAAAACAGAGCCTGCCTGTAGCCAGTCAGTAGAAGTGCTTGCTGGTCTTGTTAACTGAAGTGAAAGCTGAATTCCGAATCAAATCTTTCTTCCGATGGCACAATTTCTGTTGCCATCCGAATTATGATACTTAACAGAGCTCATGATAACCCTACATTGTTTTAAAAATGTTTTGAGCTTTCTAATCAGCTAAGTGTCTTCATTTCTAGCAATGGGTAGATTACAACTTAAAATGGAACCCAGCTGACTATGGCGGTGTGAAAAAAATTCACATTCCCTCGGAAAAGATCTGGCGCCCAGACATCGTTCTCTATAACAAGTAAGCAAAGCAGACTGGACGGGGAGGGGACTTTCCTGGGGCAGGTGGAGCCCTAGTGCCCTAACAGAAGGGCCATCCCTGTCGGTATGCTTCAAAAACCGAGAGCCAAGCCGCCGTGCTAGGACGCCATATGGTGCCTCGTGTTATGAAGAGGAACAATTATCAGGGCCAAATGGAATCAGGGCTGTGGGTGGAGGACATTTAATCCCCGAGAGCTCCTGAAGGGTGTATGGCAACTATCCAAGGAGCCCGAACTTCCTATAATTGAGTTCCTTGGAACTAAATGTCCTTCCTGCCAGTAGGTCTGAGCCTCCCAGGGTCGTTATTCATCACACCCTCACGGCAGCCATGCTGCTGACGGCCCGGGACGCCCGTGTAGCCCACCCAGAGGCTCCGTGACAGACTGCATGTCACAAAGCTATAATGTGATTCAAGACACTCTGCTCTAATGACATGTTCATTTTCATACATCTTTCATTTGTCAGGGATTGTGCATCTCAAAGCACACCCTTCCCAGGCAGGAGCATTTAGCACTGGCCTAGAGGGTTTGCGTCTGACACGATGCAGCACGCGTGTGGGGTGCGCAGGCGGGGCGTGGTAGTAGGCTTACCAGGGAGGGCGGCAACAGCCAATGAGCAGAAGGGGCGCCCCGTATGGCCAACCACCCCTCTTTCGATTTCCTTACTTACGTATTTTCCCGTTATAACTGGGATTCAAGCATAAGCCAAATGATCCAATCATTTGCGTAAACTTTTCAGACAATTATGCAAATAGGGCCAAGTGTCCTATGTTAGTTTTCTCTTCGAGTAAGAATGTGAGGGAAGCTATGAACTCCACTGGTCCTTTTGACAAACTTGTTCAGGAACACCCTGGTGGGGAGAGGACCCTGTCTGACCCGCTTAAAGGGAGGGTCGTGGCCCTCTGCTCTTTGGAAAGGCCCAATAGTGCAGAGGTTTCTGGATACCGCTCCGTCTCCATCCCAAGGAAAATTCAATGGGAAGAAAAATCTCTTGACTTATGAAGTGAGGCAGCAACATAGGCTGTATGTTCCTGAAAGCCCACCGAGGCAGACCCCACCCACCTGTCTGACACCTGTGTCCTGCCCTTGTCCAAGGCCTGGGACACAGGCTGTCCGCAGGACAAGGACTGCTCACTGAATAGGGCCCTCAGAAATGGACTTTTCTTACTTTTAATATCCACCATGGTGGATGTTTTTTTAACAAGAAATTACTGCCAATATTTGAAAATTTGGAAATATCACATCAACATCTGGGTTTCCTAGCCTCTCTAGAAAAGTCCAACATTCAAAAATGTGGAAACTTTGGACATAAAAATGGAGACTTTTAGCTTCTGAGGAAAAATCCAATAATTTGGAGATTACTACAAATTCTACAAACCAATGGGAAGAAAAAATCTTGGGATGCAATGGATAAATGTTCCCTGATATTTCTTTAAAACTCAAGATTTCCAGGTTCTTCCCCAGGTAATCTGATTTGGTGCTTCAATGGTGCTTGTGAGGGGGCAATATAGGAATCTATATTTTAACATACAGCCCAGTGATCCTTATTATCAGACAAAGTCGGAAAACATCGACATAGGTAAGAAGCAACACTGCCTGAGAAAGGTATAACTAGCACCTGAATAATTAACGGCTCTCTCCCCTTTGGTCCCATTGTAGTGCAGATGGTGACTTCGCCATTGTCAAGTTCACCAAAGTGCTCCTGGACTACACTGGCCACATCACGTGGACACCTCCGGCCATCTTTAAAAGCTACTGTGAGATCATTGTCACCCACTTTCCCTTTGATGAACAGAACTGCAGCATGAAGCTGGGCACCTGGACCTATGATGGCTCTGTGGTGGCCATCAACCCGGTAGGTGGTGACCCCATCCAATGAGGGTGGGCTTAGGAAAAGCATGATTCAGGTCTGCGACTCTGCCCTCCATAATCACAGGCTCTCAGCACCATTTGGGACTTTGGGAAGATCTAGCTAGATGGTTCTCAGTTGGTCGAGAAGGTTCTTGATGTGCTGAACATGAGAATCACCTGGGAGCTTAAATGAAGTCCTAAGAATTTGGATTTAATCAGTCTGGGCTGAGGCTAGGGCACCAATAGGTGTTAAAGCTCCCCAGGTGGCTCGAATCCCAATAGTTCAAACTCCCTTATTTCTTAGGAAAGTAATCTGAGACCCCAAAGTGGAAGTGACCCAGGGTCCCACCTGGGTACATAAGAGCACCGGAATCTGTTGCCTTGTCACAGATGGTTACGAAACCCCGCCCCTCCTCAGGGTGACAGGGCTGGGTTTCGAAAGCTTTACTTCATCTTCTCAGGAAAGCGACCAGCCGGACTTGAGCAACTTCATGGAGAGTGGGGAATGGGTCATCAAAGAGGCCCGTGGCTGGAAGCACTGGGTGTTCTACGCCTGCTGCCCATCCACCCCCTATCTGGACATCACCTACCACTTTGTCATGCAGCGCCTGCCCCTCTACTTCATCGTCAATGTCATCATTCCTTGCCTGCTCTTCTCTTTCTTAACCGGCCTGGTGTTCTACCTGCCCACGGACTCAGGTGGGTGCCGTTGCCATGGTTGCAGTTGCTGATGCTAACAGATCTTGCGCTGCTATTTGGGGAAAGGCCAGGAATAATTATAGGCTAATCAACAAGTACAGGCCGACAGACAGAAGTCATCGTCGTTGGGAGGACACCCTTACCGAGTGGCCATGTCCAGTGGTGAAAGCCACAGCGGATGGCGCTCACAGCTGGAACAGACTACAGAGCAGGCCAAGAGCTGAACGGGACCCCGAAGACGCACATACGTAGCTCAGCTCGGTCTAGTTAAAGTGAATACCCGCTGCGTGTCCCGAAGTGTGTGCTGGGTCACAGACCCTCCTCGCAACTCCTCCCCTGTGCAGCCACTGCTCTCTGCTGACAGATCCAGGTCTTGCCTCTTTTGTTCACCACTGGCCACTTGAAAATAGCTTTTACATGTCTGTTTTCCAGATGGCAGCGTCTTTATACATAAGACCATACTTCCCAAGTGGCAATACTTTCTCATGTAGCAGCCCAAACAATTTCCTTACCTCCTACTGAGTCATCACATCTGTGACACAATGTCACCAAACAACAACAATCTACAGAAAACAGGAAAAGGGTATAGATGCCTGCCAGCAAGCCACTGCTCATAAACAATTTATGGCTGGCATGTGGGGAAAAAAGAAAGATGGTACAGATAGTTCTCAAACTTATGACAGGTCCCAATTTTAACAAAATGATTTTTTAAAAAGTCTAAATCCAACTTTCCCACAAGGAAAAAGAAAGATTCTGCCTTCACTCATCCAACACACAGCACTTGTTGAACAGCTGCTGTGTGGCAGGGATGCAGTAGAAAATAAGGCAGAATCCGCCCCTTCGGAAAGTTGGTTCTAGTGATTGTATTTGTTTTTAAACAAATGATCACAGACAAGTATTTTTTTCGGCTGTCCCATCAAACAAAGTACCTTAAAGTGAAGAGAGAAAACACTAGTCTGGGCAATATGGAAACTAATCCCAGCTTCTATAAATGTTCAATGATTTATGCTTGGAAAGTATTTAGAACAGTGAGGCTGCTTGATGAATTGTAGCTATTATTATTATCGCTATTATGAGTCAAGAAATGTGATGTAACTTGATCAATGTTTCATGTTTATAATTCTGTCTTTTTTCACTTTCAAAGGCTTTCCCCCTCACTAGGTAGAGCTGATAATTCCTTGTTTGCACCTGCCCTGTAGCCTGCTCTGTACTCCTAGCACCTGGAGGCACCCAGTGCAGGGTGGGGGTGGGTGGGGGAGGGGGGAAGAAGCGCTATACTGGAAAGCAGGGCGACACACGGGGTTCCCAGGACACAATCAGCAAGACCAGCCCGAAGGAAGTCCCTATCAATGGCTCACTGCCGCCTCTAATGCGGTCAGTCCCCACAGAAACGTCTCAGTGCCATTCAGTCCCTGCCACACTTGCCTAGCCAAGACTCCAACAGGGAATGTGGGGAGAGTGGGGAGAGTGTTTATCCTGAAGTTGTAGGGCCAGGAGAAAAGAGGTGGAACAAGGGACTCCCTAGTTCCTTACTATGAAAAACAGAACAAAAACCAAAGTACCCTCTTAGGATGAAAGTAAGTGGTGTTAAATCATTGATTTCGTTGTCTCATTTTGGGTCGTAAAGCTTACTCCCATGATGAGAAAATTATACGTGTACTTCTGGACTGTCAACCTGCCCCCCCCGGCCCCCCGCCCCGCAGGGTAACAAGTAGGCCAAGCCTTGGTTCAGCTTTGTGAGGTTTATTATGACATTTTGCTGCATGTGGAAAAACTGCCACCTGGGGTCTAGCATGCTACCCAGCTTGTGTAACTTGGTTCTCTGGGCTCATCAGGAAATAGAATTCTGGCCCTGGCCAGTGTGGCTCAGTTGGTTGGAGCATCATCACGTATGCCAAAAAGTTGCGGGTTCAATCCCTGGTCAGGATGTGTATGGGAGGCAACCAATCAGTGTTTCTCTCTTACCCCACCCACCCCCCTCTTTCTCTAAAATCAATAGACATAATTTTTTAATTTTTAAAAGATTTTATTTATTTATTTAGAGGGGAAAGGATAAAGAAAGAGAAGGAGAGAAACATGTGAGAGAAACATCGATTGGTTCCCTCTCACCCGCACCCAGCTGGGGACTTGGCCCACAACCCAGGCCTGTGCCCTGATGGGGAACTGAACTGGTGACCTTTTGGTTTGCAGGCCAGCACTTGATCCACAGAGCCACACCAGCCAGGGCTATTTTTTAAAATTTTTTAAAAAAGAAATTGAATTCTGGGGCATGAGATGAAGTCCTCATTTCCTGCTTGGCAGCCTCTGATGAACCCCTGCTGTCAGCAGACTTAAGATGCCAAGGTCTCAAAGGAAATGCCACCCAACGAATTTCCCCAGAATGCTGCTCTGAGAAATGCCTGTCACATTCCTCTCACCCTGGGGTTTTGGTGGCCTCTTAGTCTGTGAGGGCAGCCATAGCAAAGGATGCAGACTGGGTAGCTTAAAAAAACAGAGATGTATTATCTCATAGCTCTGGAAGCTGAAGTCTGAGGTCACGGTATCAGCAGGGTTGGTTTCCTCTGCGGTCCCCCTCCTTGGCTCACAGGTGGCAGTCTTCTCCTTGTGTCCTCATGGGGTCTTCCCTCTCCGTGTGTATCTGTGTCCTAATCTCCCTTTCTTATAAGGACACCGGTCGCATTGGACGAGGGCCCTCCCGAGGCCTCGTTTTAGTTACCTCTTTAAAGGCCGTATCTCCAAATACAGCCACTGAGCTGCTGAGGCTTGGACTTCGCCGTGTAAGTTGGAGAGCAGTGACCGCTCGGGCCATAACAGGTGGGCTGCTGTGTTTCTCCTTCCTGTTGCCCAGGAGAGAAGATGACCCTGAGCATCTCTGTCCTGCTGTCTTTAACCGTGTTCCTTCTGGTCATCGTGGAGCTGATCCCTTCCACCTCCAGTGCTGTGCCCTTGATTGGGAAATACATGCTCTTTACCATGGTGTTTGTCATCGCATCCATCATTATCACTGTCATCGTCATCAACACACACCACCGCACCCCCAGCACCCACGTCATGCCAGAGTGGGTGCGGAAGGTGAGTGAGCGAGGCCACTGCAAACTCTGCACAGGGCAGCCGTTCCCTTGAGGACCCCACAGGGCTCCGCCTCATGGCCCGTGGAGTTCTGGCCGACCCTTGTGGTCCTCGGAGCTGAAAATCCTTTCTGGGCTGTAGGGGATTTTTGGAAGGAAATTCCTTGGGCCTCTTTCTAGAGATAAAGAACTTATGTAGCTTCCTCCGAGAAAGAAGAAAAACAGAAGTAACAAAGCTCACCTCTAATTCGAGCTTAAAGGATTTCTGTGATTAAAAAAGATACGAATAATTGTCTTTTATTGACAGGCTTGAGATTTCTGGTTGAATGTCTTCCAGGCTATGAACAGGTTGCTTAACTTTTGCTGGTCGAATAATCTGCATAGAATAAGGACTAGAGATGCAGGAAAGGCTTGAGAGATTGTCAAAAAGGGAGTTTTAATGGGGATCTTGGTCTCGAA
Organism: Mormoops blainvillei; assembly: GCA_004026545.1. Lineage (NCBI taxonomy): Eukaryota > Metazoa > Chordata > Mammalia > Chiroptera > Mormoopidae > Mormoops > Mormoops blainvillei. The sequence continues at coordinate 23,522 of PVJD01011215.1, read as the reverse complement.
TATCTATGTTTTAAAATATGTTAAATTTCAAAATTTCAAAGAAATTATAAAACTTCACAAAGACACAAACAGCCAGGGTCTTTTGTGTAAAACTCAAAAGATTTTTCATAAATTGACAGCGAAACTACTGTTCACAATGTATTTTTTTGAAGGAGAAACGGTCCCTATTTCTATCAAGACTGTTGAGTGACTCCTGACAATACCTATGTTACATTTTTTTCAGAGACAAGAAATGAAAGAAAATAGTCTAGCTGTTTCGTGGGGCCAAAACCTTATATATTTTTTTAGCTCGAGGGATCCTTTCCTTAACCATATGTTCATGAGAACACATGACCTTGAAAGAAGCAGATACCTCTACGGGGTTCCCAAGCTAAGCATCACTGGTTTCTTATGAGCATCATTGGTTTCTTGAGTTCGACAGCTACGCACAGGCTCCCTCCAGTGGCGAAAGCCTTCCATGACAGGCTCATCACTGTTAACCATAGTAATTTGACAGGCTATAGGCTCCGTATGAAGGAAACTGTTGAGAAAATGTGGTATAGTCTTTCTATTTTCAGGACAAAGAGGCTGAAGCCCAGGGAAACTGAACGACCTACCTAAAGTTACACTGCTAATTCAAAGTCAGAGTTTGATGCTTGCCCTGCTAGCAATTATTCTCATAAATGGATTTCTTTCTTATGTTAGGTTTTTATCGACACCATCCCAAATATCATGTTCTTCTCCACAATGAAAAGACCATCCAGAGAAAAACAAGACAAAAAGATTTTTACGGAAGACATTGATATTTCTGACATTTCTGGAAAGCCGGGGCCTCCACCCATGGGCTTCCATTCTCCCCTGATCAAACACCCCGAGGTGAAAAGTGCCATCGAGGGTGTCAAATACATTGCGGAGACCATGAAGTCAGACCAGGAGTCCAATAACGTAAGCTTTGTGACTTGAAACCCACACCTCTGGGTTTAAGTAATCAAATGCACGCGTGCAGAGGGGTGGGCTTGGCTTGGTGGGCAGGGTGGGGTTTTAGAGGCAGCTACTGAGCGAAGATAAACCTTGGTGCCCCACTCTGGGCCACCTTAGTAAGTCATCATCATGAGTAATCTATTCAAAAAGATCATAATGCCAGCCAAAGGATGTGGAGGGCTTCGAGATCTGTAAATTAAACAGGCTATAGAAGATGCATACGTAGCATGAACACTGCAAGCCTAATGACCACCGTAAGGAAACTCTGACACTTCTTCTCCCCCAGGCGGCCGAGGAGTGGAAGTATGTCGCGATGGTGATGGACCACATTCTCCTGGGAGTCTTCATGCTCGTCTGTATCATCGGAACCCTGGCTGTGTTTGCAGGTCGGCTCATTGAATTAAATCAGCAGGGATGAGCAGGAAGCTGAGATGAGCCTGGCTCTGCCCAGCAGCGGGCAGAGCAGAGCAAAGCCGGGCAAACGGGAAATCCTGTCCACTCGGACATCAGCTCACTGTCAAACATTGTCTGTATTGATGATTAATGATAATAATTTACACTTACATAAGGTTGTGACCTCAAAGTGTTTTCACATTGCTTCTCCACTTGGTTCTGGTCAGCCTGGAGAGCGACCCCTTTTTGGTAAAGGAAACAGGATTGCTGCAAGATGTATTCATCGCCAGTGGTGTCTGGAAGAGCTTTGTCCAGAATAGCTGAGGTTTTCTGTTGGTTTTGCTTCTCTATTTTTATTTTGTTAAGCAAAGTATGTATCCTTTGCTTAAAAGCTAGTGTTGTGCCTAGTGGGAAAGCCCCGTCTACCGATCCCCAAAAGATAAAGCATCTGATTTCGAGAGAAAGGAGTCAGTAGCAAGGCAAGAGGTAAATTCTAGAATAGCCACTAAAATGCAAATTGCAGCAAAGCCCCGTGCCTTAAAGTACATGTCTGGAACTGGGGGGTGAGGGAAGTGTTTCTTAGCCTAACATGGCACCCGAGTTTGATGCTCAGGGTTTGAGGGAAAACAGGTCCGAACCTGTATTGAGGGGAACGGCCAGGTACCAAGGGAATCAGCTCACATACATGACTTACTTCACACTCATAACTCTCATCCCAATAAGAGAGCTGAACTTGAGGGAGGTTAAATTCATTGCCTAAACTATCAAAGAGAAGAACTGGGATTCAAACCCATACCAAATCTGGGGTCCAGGTGGCCCCAGGCTGGATCAGCTCATCTGCTCCTTCCCCCCACTGGCCACCCCCGGCTCGATCCGGGCCATTCTGTAACCCTGATCAAACAGTATCTCCAGAGCTTCGGTGTTAGTGTCAACCATCTTTCTGTCTTCCCAATTATGCTTCCTGCCTTTTTTCCCCTAGTCCTTTTCCCAGGGAGAATATTATTTTTCTCCAGAAGAGCAACCTTCTAGCCACAATGGAATTCGCCCAGAACTAGAATATGCACAGCCCTGGGCTCAGATCTCCAGAGCGAATCTGTTCTGTCTCAGGGGAGCGGGGAATTGCCCTACGGGTGGCCTGACGGGACCTAGGGGTCTCGGTCTGTTTCTCCATGGGGATCCCTCCCTCTCACGCACCCATGGCAGGACTGAGTGCCTTCATCTTAAACTAAAAAGAAAACAGTTTGGTGGCTCCTCAAGAAACCAAACATAGAATTATCATGTGATCCAGCGATTCCACTCCCAAAAGAATTCAAAGCAGGGGCTTGAACAGATACTTGTGTGCCAGTGTTCACGGCGGCATTATTCACAACAGCCAAAAGGTGGAACCAACCCAAGTGTCCATCAGTGGATAGGCAAAATACAGTATGTCCAATCAATGGAGTGTTATTCAGCCTTAAAGAGGAATGAAATTCTGACATATGTTATAATATGGATCAACCTTGAAAACATACTAAATAAAATAAGCCAGGCACAAAAGGACAAATATTATATGATTCCACTCACATGAGGTACCTAGAATAGGTAAATTCATTGAGATAGAAAGTAGAATGGTGATTACCAGGGTTTAGAAGAAAGGGTGAGTTATTGCTTGATGGGTAGCGTTTTAGTTTGGGATGCTGAGAAAGTTCTGGAAATGGATAGTGCTGATGGTTGCAAAACCTCACGAATGTACTCAGTGCCACAGAATTGTACACTAAAAGGCAGTTGAAGTGAGAAAATTTGTGTTATGGATATTTTACCACAATAAAAAGGATTGTTTAAAAAAAAAAATCACCAACTATTCCTTGCTGATTCTTAAAAATGGTCCCTGGGTGAGGACTGGTTGAAAATGGGGCACTGAGAGAGAAAATAGTTTCCTCTTGAAGGCGTATTCCTCTCCTCTCCACAAACATCGGAAGGGGGCTAGCTCCCTCCTAAAACCAAGTCTCAACATATTTTCCCTCAAAGGGTCAGCCTGGAAGCAGAGAACAGGGAAGTTGTCCCACTTCAAATTTAAACCACTTTTGAGTGAGTGGCCCATCCACCCGGGGAGCCTGTCATGAGGGTAGAGCAGCGAGGACAGTGAAGGGTGCCCTGTCCCTTCCCAGCCCTTGGGGCACCTCTTCCCCAAATCTTTCTTCCTGCTCTACCTGTCAGGGAAGGCCCTGCTAAGGTACTTGGAGTAGAAGTGTTTTTGGGGGGTTTTTTTTTTTAAGCCAGAAAAATAAACCTCTTGAGCAATCTTTATTTTGTGAACATCAATTTAACATAGTGTCTTAAGCCTATGTTTCCATTCTCCTTTCTATGGCCCTGTGCTATATCCCATGCATCACTTTATAGTATTTTCTTGTGTACCTGTCTGATTTCAATCCCCAAATTAGAATCTTCCCAAAAAACAAAGATTGTATTTTATTTATGTTTATATTCTCAGGTATTAGGCAAACGCTTGAAAATGTGTTGAATAAATTAAGAGGTAAGTGAGTGAATGGTTAAGCAGTGTGAATTGCCTAGAGAGTCCCCTCACTCTCTAATTAACATCCTACTTGGTATAATTGGTCAAAACAAATGGCTTCAGCTGTGTCAACGCGCGTTTCTTATACATCTGTGCTTGTTCACATGATCGCCGCAGGCTTTACAGCCTGAGAATACGCATACATCTGGCAAAAGCAAGTCTTCGAGCACTTCTTACTCATCTCTAAAGACAGCTACTCCCAGCACAACTGCCCTGCGTGTTAGAACCTTACCCAGCTGTAAAGGCCCCTCTCACAGGCCGTCGCCTCCAGGAAACATTCCCCGCCGCTGGCTGCCCATGCCCAGCTGCTTAAAATTATCCTTATCACATACATTGGACCTGATGAGCCCCTGTAATGTCCGTTTCACTCATTACTTAATAGATGTCGATTTCTGTCTTCGATTGGATTGTCCCTACCTGACAAAGGAAGCTGGGGCCTTGCTACCCAAACTTCCTGTGGGACCCTGGGCAAATTACCTAACCTTTCAGGGTCTCAGGGTAAAAGATGTGGATAGTGACATCTTCTCCAGGGCACTGGGGAGGTGGCTGACACTCCGCAGAGGCTTCTTAACTCAAAACCTGCAGGGCAAAGACCACGTCCAAACCGCTTTCTACCCTCCACTGAACCCAGGGGAGGGTCGAGTACCGACTGTGTCCACGAATATTTGTTGGATTTTTCTCTATGCATTTTATTAAGACATTCACCTACCATGCAATTCACCACTTGAAAGTGGTTGTTAGTACATTCGTGAGGCAGCATGCAATCATCGCTGTCTAATTCCAGTATGTTTTCCCCAGCCCATCTCAGTTATAGTTCTTTAAAGCTTTATTTAGTTTTTGATGAATCGAAGTACCTTTTGATTATATCATACTAAATATAATCATTCTACTTTATAATCACTAATAGCATTTACTGTATGTCAGACACCATTTTAAGAACTCTATAAATAATAAATCCAGTGTGGTAAGTTTTATCAGCAGCAGCATCCCATTACTGATGAAGAAACCGAGACATGAAAAGGACAGGAATCTTGCCGAGGACCACACAGCTTGAAATGGCAGAGATGGGACTTGAACCCAAGGCTCCCTCCATCCGTGCACCTCACCACTCCTGCTCCCTCTTGACGAGAGCATTGGGATTTACCAATCAACCAGCCAAACCCAAGTTTGCATTGAGGGCCTGTTTTCTTCCCCCACATTTATCAGTCGCCCTTGGCTATTATTTTTTCTAACTGTGAGAGAACCGTCCTGCTGGCCCCAGACTAGGCTATGCAGGTGGTGCAAAAATCAAGAAGGCTGGGTGTTCACCCGCCAAAAGTGAACAGTATGAAACAACAGCACAGGTGGAAGGAGATGCACAGACGTGGGCGGGGATGCACAGACGTGGGCGGGGATGCACAGACGTGGGCGGGGATGCACAGACGTGGGCAGTCAGACTGGCTGGAGTCTGGCCCCTGGTGATGGCAGAAAGCTGGACTTACTGTCACAAAAAAGAAATCATAAATAATGAAATAGTTCTGGGAAGACCAAAGGGATTGTTTTCTCTCTTTAAGATAAAATTCAGATTCTTAACGTAGGTTGAATTTGGTCATGAATTGGGCAAATGTTCTTTCACTTGAAGCTCTTTTCTTTTATTTTCCGATAGCAGAAAGCACACTGATCACTGTTCACCTTAACAATACCACCTCCCACATTTAAATTATGTTACACTGTCATTTATAGGGGGCTGCTTTTAGGTGATAACAGTACGCACTTTATTTGATAGAAATGGTGTGGGGATTTCATTTTGGTAACTCGAGTTTTTAAAAAACGTACCGTTACTTGGGAGATTGCTGTGGGGAGGAATCTGTGGAGAATCCTTTAGTAAAGCAAGAAATCCCTTAAAATCATATACTTATTTGCTAACTTTCCCCTAAGTTCCGTGTCCTTATTTAAGACATGCCTGAATTTTAGCTACTTCACAGTCCATTATTTGCAGCACTTTGTATAAGAAATCGCACATCCTAAGTTCGAAGGCCTGGACTCAGCCAACATCTCAGCCAGACTCCGACCCTCATGAAACCGTAGGCACTTAGAAATGGCTGCTATCATCTCAGATTTGCTGCCTATTCATGAAGCTCTGAAGCATTTCTATAAGAAAAGCGTCCATCGCTGGGAAACCCTGAGTTTATTTAGGGCTCTGAAGAGCCCTCCAGCGTGGCCGAGGATATCTGTTCATAAATCATTTTAAATGCTACCTTTTCCCCGCCTACTAATCATGTAACTTAGGAGAAATTCCTTTTAGAAAAGAATGCACCACCATTGATCATTTTACTGCTCTGACTGGGTAGCACAGTTGGTTGGAGCATCGCCCTGATACACCAAGGTCGAGGATTCGATCTCTCTGATCAGGGCATATACAACAAGAAGCAACCAATGAATGAATGCATAAATAAGTGGGACAACAGGTCTCTTCCCCTCTCTACCCCACCCCTCCCCACCCCACCTCTCTCCCCCTTCCTCTCTCTCTAAAATCAATAAAAATAAAAAGATTTTAAAAGATAATTTTATTGTATTGTAATAGGATTTTTTGGTTGGTGGGTTATTTGGGGGAAGGTGGTTAAAAGGCACAAAATACTACACTTAATTTGGGAAGACATGGGCAAACCTAAAGAATCGCTATTTCAGTTAAATAAACTGGGCGGCAGCTCCCTCTTGTGTTGAAAAGTAAGTACTGCGGTCACTGAATTAAAATGTGGGAAGGCGTCCTTTCATACACATAAAACTTGCTTTAACTAAGAGCTTTCCCCAAATGCTTTCAGTCTAAGAGAATCATTGTGCTTAGAGACTATTTTAACTGGCACCTGCACTGCCATTAATATTTAATTCCTCGAACACTTATTGAACACTTCCTGGGTTAGAGTTCCTAGGGATACCAGGGTGATTACCCAGTCACTGTCCCCCAATTGCTCACATGGTCTAGTCCATCTAAATGCTACCTTTCTCAGAATGTATTTCCTGGTCCCTGTCACCGGGGACCTCTGCCTCCTCTGAACTGTCTCCTTTCCCCCCTCGCCCAGCCCCAGGGACTGAGGTCTCTCCACCTTCTTGATTATCGGTCATTTTCTTGTCTTACCACCCGAGGCAGCAGCCTCACCTGATCCGCGCTTAGTTTTCCCACAGCTCCTCATGCTGTGTTTGTCCAGTTAGTATCCAAGTGCATACTTGTTCAATTTAATTTAATTAAACCAAAACAAAAAGCAATAGAGCTCCAGAGTGAATTAAAAACAGGTTCTCATAGGGTATTTCAGCTGCTTTGTACATATAACTCTCAAAAATGGAATATGTAGCCATCGTTGTGCTGCTGTCAAAATGCAGGTTGAATTTTTCCCATCAATTTCTGTGGTGTAATAAGGCCACCAATAGAAGATAAGAATTATTTTATCTTGGATTCCATTGGGTCAGAAAGAGTTTGCTCCACCATCTTCTTGCAGTCGCGAAGGGACGCTGGGTGGCTGAGGTGTCCCCTGTGGGCTCCGGGTCAGGGACCTGACCTGAATGTGAATGCCTGCTCTGGCCGAGCCACCTGGGTGGCCAAGGTTCTAAATCAGTGTTTCTCAGATTTGAGGATTTCATGTTAAAAACTCTTAAAAACATTTTTCAGGGACTGGCATGAGGTCACCGAAATCTTATTTTGCTAACTGTGCACAGTTTTAAAAATTGTCATTTATTATGAACTTCATTTATAAAAAACAAACAAACAACATTTTAATGCCAAAAAAAGTAGGAAGGTCACAATCTCAGAATAAATAACTTTTTTCTATTGAATACATTTAAACTCAAGTTCGACACACTTGGATCAAGAAATTGGAAAGAATGTGGAGGCTCACACCTGACACCTGCCTTCTGTTCACCTTTTTCCTCTGTTGGAGTCAAAAGTTTCTTTCCATTTGATAATTCCCTCATTTAGGTTTGCCTTCTAGTACGTGAAAATGATCAAGAAGTCACGTCCCCAGGAACGGAAGCTAAAGTGGAAACCAGGGGATGCCGAATTCCCCAGCGGGGATAGAAGACAGGTGTCAGGTGTGTGCCCTCATGTCTACCCTCCACTTTCTCCGATTGCTTGGACCAAGTACGTGGTTTGGTTGCTTGGGCAGGAGAGGAGTGCGTAGGATAGCCTTGCATGCTCTGGGGGAGAATTGGGAAAGAGAGGCAAAGGAATTGACCCCACTTACTGGGAGCGGGGTCTCGCTCGTCTCCCAACTACCAGGTAAACAGCACAGAGTAAAAGCCAGTGGCGGCGCCCTGCTTTGCTTTTACAAAAGCCTTTCAAACAGCCTGTTCTGCCAGGTGATCTCCACACAAGGAAACCATCTGATTCCAGGAAGGGGCTGAGGCTGGCTTTCTCTTCCTCCCAATCCGGACTCTCTAGTTCAGTTGTGTCTTCAGGGCATTGAAAATGGAACCCTTCACCTGGACGCTTTGCTGTCCAATCTGCCCTTCATCTTTACCCCCACGGGGGCCATGCTGTCCTTCATCTCTTCAGTAAGTCTCCCCCGAAAGGGTCTAAGAGGACGTCCATTCATTGCTCAGCAGATTTCTTTGTCACCTTTCCCTCTGGTTTCTCAGGGCCCTCTGTCCCTTTCCACCATCCTCCCTCACTCTCACACCCCCACCCCCTTCTCCTAAGGCCAACTTCAAAATAACCCCAGTGACTACTGGGGAGGAAAAATTCCAGTGCAACAGTTTGTTTATAGTAGGCAATCTCTTTCATGGCATTAGTTGTAGCAGAGTTTTCCCTTTATAATTTAACCTCCTGTGACCCAATGTTCAGAAACAAGAGTTGCCAGATAAAGTTATCCAGTTACATTTGAATTTCAGATAAACAAAAAAATATTTTAGTGTAAGAACATTCCATGCAGTATTTCAGACAATCTTCTTTGCTAAAACTGGCAATCCTGTGCTAAGCTGATGTAACAATAAATGTGATACTATCACTCACAGAGCACCTAGCACGTGCCCTTTAATTAGGGAGACCGCAAGTGCTGCTTTGTCAGGGAGGCCCCAGTGTAATGACGGATGACACCAGCCCCGACTCCATCCTCGCCATTCGTGCTCTCAAGTGTCCCACTTTGGGTACTTACACATCTTCCATTTTGATGTTAAGCCCCATGATAACCCTATGAAGGAGGTTTTATTATCTTCATTTTGCAGACAAGGCAGTCGATTTTCAGGAGAAATAAATAATTAACGAAAAGTCATGCATGAACCAAGGAAGCAGCAGCGCCAGGAATCCGGCGCAGGTCTGGCGGCCTCGAAGCCCTTCGCGGCTGGACGCTGTCGCTCTGAGGAAGGAAGCTGTGAAGGTGGTACAAACAGAAGTCCTCGACTTCCACAGCGACTCACCCCCTTTAAGAGTCACATGTCCTTCCTCAGAGGACTTGGCATCAAAACTGTGCTCAAGGTTCTTTTCCGAGGAATGGGATTCTGCAATTTAGCTGAAGTAGATGAAAGGTTCTCTGTTAGCCTCACAGAAAGAACCCATCCAGGGTTTGGGGAGACTGTTCACACCTTAAAAGAACATGCTTCTTGTGGTGACACCAGAGTCACCCGGAGGAACTATGAGTATAGGGTGTTAGAGGCAACACTGAGAAGGGAGTAAGTAACGTGGTTGTCCTTCCTTTGATCCCAGTAGCACAATTTAGCAGGTCCAGGACAGATAGGGGATGGGGAAGGGCTTCCCCTTTGGCATTGTGTTTATAACCACAATATTCACCTGTCTTTCATTTATTCAGGACTCGCACAGTACCCTTGAAATATGCACTCATTGTGTGGCAGGCAAAACACTAGACACTCCACAAATTTGCTGGTGAGGTAAATAGGGGGGTCCGACCATCATGGGGCTTCTGGTCTGGCGGAGAATCAGATGGGTCACCCAGGAGGGGTCAGGCTGATGTAGTCTCCTGGCCCAGCCTGCCTTCTCGCCCTCCTTTGTGGATAAGGGTCCAGCCCGGGACGCTCCCGCACCTGTTAGTTGGGCCGCGAGAGGCGTTGCGCTGGGCTCCCGTAGGACGGGAACACGTTTGGCCCCACCAGCAAGTGCCCACGGGATGCCAAGCAGCCACAAGCTGCTGTCCACGGTCACGTTTTGAGTAGCAAGGCTTTATGCTCCTGGACAGTTTGACTACCTTTCATCCTCTGTTAATTTTCTCCCAATGGCTCAGGGTGTCCACAGTCACCATTTTAGCTACTTTTTACTAAGCACTTACTTTAATATCAGGCCCTGTATTCAGTGCTTTCCAGGGCTTATCTTGTTGATTAAATGAAGTAGGGGACAATTAATGTCCCCGTTTTACGCATGAGGAAACTGAGGCCTAGAGAGTGTAAAGGACTTGTTCAAGGTCACGAAGCCAGCAAGTGGCAACGCGCCTGGGAAGGAGGAAGTGGGAGCGTTGCTAGCTCATTTTGAATGTGGAGAACACCAAGGCGGAGCGTGTTCAACGTTTGAAAAAGCAAAGCCTGGAAACCATCTGGTTCTCATAACACAAAATCCCATGCCTTTTCCATCTCTGCCTCCCTCGCTGCGAGCGAACGGTTCCAGTCAGAGGTTTCTTCCTTCCGACAGATCTGAGGGCGTCCTTAACCAGTCCATCATCATCCCCCAGGGACCTGAACTAACTTTCCTAGCTCAGCTGCCTCTCTTTGCAAAATCCATTACACTGGTTAGGGTCCCCAGAGGCCCGCAGCGTCTCAGGCAAGCCTCCAGGGCCCCTGGAAGGCCCCTCCACTGCAAACCAAAGTGCATCTTCCCAGAGTTACTTATCACAAATTCGATCAGCTGCTGTAGTGCCAGGTGCTTCAAGCCCAAGGCCTCATGTGAACTTTCACTGACACTAAGCAACAATGGGCAGAGTTGTTTTCCTACCCCCCCCCCCCGCCCCTTCTTCCTCAGCTCCTCTCCCCTCTCCTCTCAGGTATAGTGCCCGTCCCTTCTTTATTGTACATTCCTCCACTCTTCTCTTTTCTTAGCAAACTTACTTTCCAGGAAGGATTCTTTGCATTCTAAACCGATAATATTTAAACAATTGCATCAATTGAGCCAGGTGCTGGGAATGGGAATAAAGAACTCAGAGATTCAAAAGATTCCTGCCCTTGGGAAATACACAGCTTGGCGAGTGTAACAGATACAGAAGAATTTCAGCAGATAGGTAAATTCTCAGAGGCAGGCGCCTGAAAGGTTTACCCCGCGGCAGCCCAGAGGACTCATCAGAGGAGATGCAGTCAATGGTGAATTCTAAAGATGTGCCAGAGGCAGTAGGAGGAAAGGCATTCCAAGCAGAAGGAACAGCATGAGCAAAAGCATGGACGCTCGAAAGAGCTCAGACGTGCTGACGCAGTGCTGCATGCTGGGGCATAAAGTGCAAAGCAAGGAGCGGCCAAGGGTAAGAGGGGAGAAGAAAATAGGGGTAATGTCAAGGGAGTCCCCGAATGCCACCTCAAGAGGTTTGGACTTGCTTCTCCAGCATTTCTCAGATCGTGCCTCAGGGTCCATTTGGGAAGATTAAGCCTGGACAGACATCCGAGTTCCCACCCTGCAGCCTTCGCTGCCCGCCCACCTCACCTGCTTTACATCTGCGGTGCTCTGCACAACAGTGAGTAGAGACAGACTCCTGTTGTCAGGAGACTTGAGACACCACCACATCACCCGACGGGGCAGCCCCTCAGCGGAACTGGGGACCTCAGGGGCTAAGGAGAGGCTGCATTTGGGGTGTTCTCTAATTGGTGGATGCCCCACAGTGATCTCTCTCCACAGGCCAGGAAGTGGCCATTTCATTTTCTAATTTCATGATGTGCTGAGAAACCTGGAGCCCCTTTCTTCCTCCCAGGCCGGCTGACCCAGGTGGACCCGCTGATCCCACAAGACTCACCAGCTTCATGGCCCCTCAGCTTCCTCTGAGTCCACTCCCTCAGGGCCAGCCCACGGGGTTTGTCACTCCAGTGACCCTTGATACGAAGCTGGAGATTCCAGGTATTGACAGGTCTCACGGTGACGCCAGAACTGACCTTTCTGATGGAATCTATTCATTTTAAACCTTTGCTGGCCTCCTCATGCCCGCCATTACTTACCTCACTTATTAAGAGCCCAGTGAAGCTGGTCTCATCTTCCCTCCCGCCCAAGAACCTAGGTTTCCAATGTTCCACACCTGCCTCCGGGACTTGCATGTCACTTGGTCAGGTCATGAATATTCCGGTTGTTTTACATTCTTCCCATCAACCAAGGCCCTCCGCCCCCTAATCCTGACTGCTGCTCTGTCGCCCTCGGCTTCATACTGCTGCTGCTTCTGCCCCCAGGAAAGAAACTGGCAATTCACCCTGCAGCACTGCCTTCCAGAGGTTTCACTGAGGAGCCGTGGGAAGTTTACTTTCTTCAAGGGAGAGCATTAGTCCAGAAAGCTCCAAGTGTTTTGAAGTTGCACAGAAGCAATAAAAATGTTTGAGGATGCACACACACCCCAAATAAATTGATAATTAATTTACTTATAGATTATAATCACATATTACTGCAATAATCTGTTATAAACATTATTAAACATACACAAACATCTATACTAAAGCAAATGAGTTAAAGGTAAACAATATTTTACAAAGTGTTTTATTTATTAATGCTACAAAAACTTTTACTCTCACATAAAAATGCAATGAAAGTATTCTTTCTAAGAAGACTATAATGGATATGCTCCATTAAGTATTTTTAATTAGCATACTGCTAACCACCATTATCATCACAGAAAAGAAGAATTATAAACATTTAAAGTTTTTAAAAATGTTTATGTTTAGTAACATCTTTATGTACTTTAACACAGATAAGAAATCTTTGCAAATTATAGATTTTTATAGTCATTCCCATCTAATAAATTCTGCTGTTCATTAATGTTATTATTGCAATTTTGATGTTTTATAGTTTAATATATATATTTTACTTTTGTAATTTTTAAAATGTTATTGCAGAAGATTGAGCTCATCACTCTCCTGGCTCCGTGACAATATCCCCTTAATGTGTCCTGGATCCGTGACACTTTGTCATTCTTCAAAATATTCTTGGGACATTTTAGCAAATGTCCTCACCATCTTTTAATGAGTCTCCTTTCAGATCAATCATATTTAACAGCATCTTCATAAAGCATTTTAAAAAATACATAAATTTGCCCCCCAAACTATATTAAATAAATCCAGCCTTCCCTGCCCCCCTCCCAGAGTCCTCCACTTCAGCGAGCTTGAAGCCTGGAAACAACTGTTCGAACACACCCAGACTTCCACAGGGACTTCCTGTGGATGCGGGGGGGCTGGGAAGGGAAAGGCCCCCCCTGAGTCCTGGGTTCACCCCATTTCCTGGCTATGGCATTAAGGTTTCTCTCCTCCAGCTGCGCTGCCTTGTCTCACTGAAGCGAGGCTCCTGGACCTTGCTCTGGGAGGAGAATGACATTTGGAAAACCTTGTGCCTTTGGAAGCCCCTAAGGTCTTCGCAGGTACCTACACTGGCACCTGACCCATGAAGCAAAGTTTAATCGTCAGTCAGAGTCATCAGAGTGAGCGAGCAGAACAAATGCCTTTCGTGTCACAGAGGCCATCCCCGAGATAAATGAAGCCCGCCTGCGTCCCGCGTGCTCTGTCTTCCTGAGACATTTACTCTGGACCCGCCTGCCAGCCACGAGTTTAAATCCCTGTATCTCCGACACTGACCCACATGGAGGCCCCTATAGAGGCAACACAAACTGCCCTGAAACTGTGCCCCCTGCTGCCACCTCTCCCCAACCCCTTTGCTGGGAACTCAGGATTAACTGCTTTTTAGTTCCTTTTATGTGGAGGGACTGTGGCGTCACGTTCCCAGGCAACATCCCCTTAGCGAATAGCCGCGCCTGCCCACGCTGGACGTTTTTCCTTCGCCCTTTAGTCCTGGGGGGCTGACCGGAACCACAGGCAGCATGGTGGGTTTCCTTGCTCTTTGGCTCCCGACGGGGCTCACAGGATGGGTGACGCTGGCAGAAGACGAGGAAAGTCGGGGGATTTACTCCTCTTTTCTCACCCTGTTCGGCACCTTCCTTCTGAAGGTCACAACTGCTGCCAGCGACTCCTCCCTGAAAACTGAAGCTCCCCTCTCCAAGTTCTGGGTACCATTCCATCCCCTTCAGGCCTAGGCGTAGTAAGGGCTCCCTGGTGTTCTAGCCCCAGAGCAGGGCACTATCCCTTGTCTCTTTTCCTAAACACCTTTGCAAACTATTCCTTTATTAAACTTTCCTGTTTTACTGAACTTGAGATTTGTTTCCTGATAGGAGCTGCCTGCTGTATTGTCCAAATAGCAGCTTTGATATAAACGCCATTCTTTGGTTCTCGATGTGATACTGAGTCAAATAGGAAAATGGGTGTGATGATAACAACAGGAGTCATAGCCATAAACTTTCCTTGAGTGCTTACTAAAAGTCAGACACCCCGTATATTATGTATATTGCTTTATGCGCATTAATCCACTTCGGCCCTGTAACACCTTCATGAGGAGTGTGGTAGACAGCCTCTAAGACGACACCCATGACCCCTGCCTGCTGATGTTCACAACCCTGTGTCACGCCCTCACCCTACGTGTGGGCTGGAATTAGTGACTTGCTTCTAATGACTAGAACACAGCGGAGAGATGGGATGTCCCTTTCAAGATTAGGTTACAAAAATACTGTGGCTTCCATCTTGCTCACTTTGAGTGAAAACAGTTGTCATGCTGTAGCTGTCATGTCTTCATGTCCTATGAAGACATCCACATGGCAAGAAACTGATGTCCCCAGCCAATAGGCAGAGAGGACCCGAGGACTGTCGAGAGCCATGTGAGTTCACTCAAAAGCAGCTCCTCCTCCAGCCAAGCCTTGCGATGACTGCAGCCCTGGCTCCCATGGTGACCACAGCAGTGAGAGATGCTGACCAAACACACCCAATGAGGCTACGCCCAGATTCCCAACCCACAGAAGAGATGAGATAATAAATGTGTGTTTTAAGTCACTAAGCTCTGGAGTAATTTGTTTCAGAGCAACTAATAACTAACACAAAGAAATGTCATTATTATCATCCTCATTTTATTTATTTATATTTTTATTGAATTTATTGGGGTGACATTGGTTAATAAAATTATATAGGTTTCATGTGTACAGTTCTATAGTACATCACCTGTGTATTGTGTTGTGTGTTCACCACCCCAAGTCAAGTCTCCTCCCATCACCGTTTATCTCTCCTTTACACTCTTCTGCCTCCCCCAACCCCTCTTTCCCTCTGGTAATCATCATACTGTTTGTTGTCTGTGTCTATGAGGGTGGGCTTTTTTTTTGTTTGTTTGTTTAATCCCCTCACCTTTTTCACACATCCCCACACCTTCATTTTAGAAATACAGAAATGAAGGCTTAGCCACCTTTCCTAAGTCATGCAGTTAGGAAATCAAAGAGCCAAGACTGGTAGCCAGACAGCCAGATTGTGTGTCCAGGCACTTCACCATTACACTTTCAGCCTCCCGGTGAAACAGTCTTTGAAGGGAATTTAAATGTAATAATTAGCAACTTCCATTCTTATACAATATCATTGGAAATATAAATTGATATTCTCATTTTGGAGAGTAATTTGGCAGTATCTATCAAAGACGTAAACCCTTCTACCCTGCAGTTCTACTGGGTTAGCCAAAAAGTCTGTATAGTTTTTTCTGTAAAATAAAACACACTTCTTTCATTTTCACCAATAATTTTATTGATTTAGATATTTTGAGTGCGCCAGCTTTCTCCCACTATTAACTTCTAGTGGGTAGAGGCCAGGGGTGCTGCTAACCATCTTCCAATGCATAAGACAGCCGCACAGCAAAGAACTATTTGGCCAAAGTGTCGATAGTACCAAGAAACTTCGCAAACCACTTTTGACACACTCGATCAGTCACAGAACCTTCTTCATATACTGCATAAATCATTTTTTTTGCATTTAAGTTGTGTTTTCACCTTTCTTGAAATAATAAAGCATAATACACCAAAAATGTTGCATATCTTCTTCCATCTTCAATATTAAAATGGCTGCACAAAAATTCACCATTTCTGATAAGTTTTTTAAAAATGAGTGCTGGTATGACAACTGTCACAATACAATCTAAAAAAATTGTTTCAAATGAAGTTAGAGACAACTAAGCACTACTAGAGTCATCATATGGAAAAAACCTAATGGACTTTTTGGCCAACCCAATACTTCTGGGATACTACCTTACAGAAGTACATAGGTGCATAAGCATTTAAGAGCCGAAATGTTTCGTGTGTATTTTTAAAAGGCAAATAGCTGGAAGGAGTAAAAATGCCCACTAACAGGGGATTTGTTTAAATTATAACACATCACACAGTGAAAGACTATGGAGTTATGAAACAGAATGACATCACAGGGAAGTGGAAAGACAAACACGACGTCTGTCGCAGGGTGATAAGCCGGCCCCCAGATTCCGGCTCCCCTTGCCTTGTACACACAATTTCTCCCGCTTGTTCAGTCATGCACTGATACAGGTGCTGCGGTGAAGGGATCTGGCAGAGGTAATTAAGGTCCCACATCAGTTGATCTAAGATCATCTTCAACGGCCCTATCCTCATCAGTCAGGCCCTTAACAAGGCCTGGCGAAGGGCCCAGGAGTGCGCGGGGGATTCACTCTGAGGGAGACTCTCCACTGCCGGCCCTGAAGGTGGAGGAGGCTAGGTGGCAAGAGACATGGGTGGCCGCTGGGAGCTGACAGCCATCAAGGAAGCAGGTACCCCAGGCCTACTACCATAAGGACCTTGATTCTGTCAACGACCTGAACGAGCTTGGAGGTGGATTTTTTCCCAGAGCCTCCAGAGGATCCAGCCTGGCAGAACCTTTGATTTCGGCCTGGGAAACCTTGAACAGAGAACCCGACCATGCCATGTCCAGACTTCTGACCTATGGAGCTATGAAATAATAAAGGATGTTGATAAATTAGCTGATAAATTTATGGTAATGTGTTTCAAAGCCACAAAAAACTAAAGCAATAGATTATTTAGTAGAAAAAGGGAGATAAATTACAGAAGATGTATAGTATAATCCCATTTACCTGGCTTTCTATAAATATTTGTTGATTTTTTAAAAATGAGGCTACGTAGAAAAAACATAGGGAAGAATACAGGTATATCCTTCTATTATAGCGGTTATCTCTGGAGATAAGATATGGAAGACCTTTCGCTTTATGTATAATATTTATGCTTATGAATACTTGAACTGTTTAGAATAAGAACATTTTTAGTAAGTAAAGAAGATGGTTCCTTTCTGCCCCCACACACCCTGATTCTCCGAACCATCCCTTGGCCGGCATGTACTCTTGTCCCACAGAGCGTTCTGTTTCCTCCCTGCATTAATTCTTCTTTTGCTATTTGACACCAAGAAATCTGGATACTCTCAGGGCATTCATACCATCAGATGCTCAATGGTGGAATAAACAGGAAGTCAAGTCAAGAGACAGTATGTACACTAGTTAGAGCAAGAGTATTAGGGTGAAAATAACCTGGATTCCGAAGTTCACAAACTGAGTGATCTTGGGCAGGTTACCTAAGCGCTTCAAGTCACAGTTTCCTCATCTGTGAAATGGCAACGAATGTCTACTTCACAAGGTTGCTGTGAGAATTAAACGAGATACTGTCAGTATATGTAAAAGGCCTAGCTTAGTGCTTAGCATTCATTAAGCGGTAATGAGTACTAAGAATGTGCCAGGTATTGGGAATACCGTGCTGAACCAGACAGGCAGTTCCTTTTGCACACACCACCCCCTCAAATTGGGGCTACTGTCTGTGGGACGAGACAGATATTTAACAGCTAATTGCAATAAACAAGTAGTTAATAAAAGAGAAGTTCTAAGGTACCATAGGGCTAGTTTAGATGTCTGTATGTGCCCCAAAATGGCAGCTATTAAAAAAAGCAAATATATATTTAATAATATTGTGCTCTGATACATTTGTCCTAATATTGCTAATCGTAATGTCCTTCTCTCTCCCTCCCTACTCCAGCTTTCTCAGTAACATTTCTAGCCTATCTTTGTCTTCAGTCAGCATTCAAGAAGCCATTTTTCCTATCAACTCGTTCATATCAAAGTGTATTGTACATGACCGCAAAGGTTTAGCATAATACCTTTGCCTACTACCGATTTCATTTAGTATCTTCATTTTAAGGTTTAATTTGGTATAATAATTAAGGTATAACAGATAGCTAACCCAAAGGAAGGAGGTATCTGTTGTAAAATTTTAGGCTTTGATCCTTTTTTTAATAAAAGAAACTCAAACTTTTTCAGCTAGAAATTATTTCAAACTTAAAATTCAGTTGCAAAAAATAGTAAAAAATGTTTAGATGTATGCTTCACTCAGTTTTCCCAAATGTTAATATTGTACATAACCATAGCCCACTTATTGAAACCAGAAAAGTACCACTGATAAAACCGTACTCAGGTTTTGACCTTATTGAAGAGAAGTGTTGGGTCTGAGGGGAGAGAGCAGGGGGCATTCTGGACAACTGATGACTGGCCTTATGGATGACTTTAAAAAATGGACTATTCAGAACACCACTTACTTTTGGCTTGCAATGATGAAATGATGGGTAAGGCATGTATTTTTTTCCTTCCTACTTTTCTTTTATGTATACCCATGCATAAAATTTACATGAATTCTTGAAAAACGTAAACTCAAGAGAGTTCTTATCCCAACAAATATTTAATCAATTTCTTAAAAGGTTCCAGGGGCTCTGCTGAATTTTGGGGAATCAAAGATACCTAAAGATTCCAGCCGGCAGATGGGTCACTACCGCGCTCCTCCGCAGAGGGGTTGGATCCTTACCACAATCCTGGGTGGTGGGGACTATTTGAAGCAAACACAGAGGCTTGGAGAGAGAGCAAGAAAACCAGGAACTCCTGGGCTACCTTCCACCTCACACTGTGATAAGTGCTAGTGATTTGTTTTCAAGACTGGAATAATAAAAAAATTGGTATACAAATTAACTTGTCTTCATCTTAGGTAAAACATAACGTGTGCACAATAGCACGGAAATGGTTTTAAAAAGCAAATGCATAGAGAACCTTTAAAAGATGGGTACCTTTAGGAACAAAAGTTTGTCATTGAGAAGAGCTTACCCATGTTACTAAATCTCTTTCCCGGAGGGGTTATTGTATCTGTTAAGAGCTTGTCAATGTACGAGCCAGTGGGTTCTTGGGAACAATGGAGGAGCGGAGACAGCCTGAAGACAAGGATGAACAACCTCCTCGGCCTGGGACACCAATTCTGAAGTGCATATATTCCCACCTTTTATGCTTTTATTCAAAGGGATACGCAGCCTCGGTACTTAAACGATGTGATTAAATGGTTATTATGTTGATCACAACTTGTTGTTCTTTCCAAACGCACATATTCTAATATCCGTGTTGTCTTAGTGGGTGTTAATTTTTCTTTGTGGCCAGGAGGTGGGCCTTCAGAGCTGGTCAGAGCCTGGTCATAACAGTTAGCTCTGGCAATAGGGTAGAGCCTCAGCGTTCTCCGAATGTTTGCTCTAGATGCTACTATATTTGAGATAATGGGTGGCTGATGATAAATCTATCCCTGTTAGTAGCAAACTACAACCTAATCAAAGAATCCCTACCTCTTTGTGGGGATAACTGGCATCATTTCACAGGAAGGAAAACACTGTTGTCCCCACAGTGGGCGGGCAGACAGATGCATGTGGACCTTGGGGCTCTGTGGTGTGAAAAACAATAGAAATGGAGCCACTTCAAAATGGAGTCAGAGCTGCCACTTTAGGGGAGCTGCCTTGCCCTCAAATCTTGGAGATGTTTAAACTGGGCAAAATAATCCAAACCAACAGTGCATTCCAAACAACTATATGAAAAGCTAACAGGAAAGCAGACATTCTAATTACCAGGCTGAAAATTAAAGGCATTCTTTAGAATTAGCACTACCGTGTAGAGCTAAAGAACAACTCAGCATTTTTGTAACTACAGAAGTTCCTTCCATGACTTAGGAACACCAATAAAGATTCCTTCCTTCTACTCATGTAATTAGTCCCCATTCCTTTCTCATAAAAAAACACCTTTCCCTGTACCCCCTAAACCAGAAAACTATTTGGGTTTCTGCCTAAAGAGTGCTTCATAAATAGCCATTCTTTTGCATGTCAAACACATGCTTGTTGACTTTCACTTTGGCCTTTTATTTTTAGGGTAATATAGTTGGTGTCAGAAGTGGGAGCTAAAGCAGCCTCACCTTCAGGGACCAGCCTCCCTGGAACTATGAACTGCTTCCACGAACTGAAGCCTTCCCAACCATAAAGCCCTCTTGACATCGGTCGTCCCTCTGTTTTGAAGTTTTAAAATTGAGATCAGTGCCTTTACTTTGAATTAGAAGGGGTTTCCCCTCAAAGAGGGCAATGGCTCCAGGAATGATTGTCCCAGGGTTGGCATGTGGCTGCTGCCCCGGGAGTTTGCTACTGCATGAGACTTTTTCCCTTGGGGGAAACCTCCTTCGCCTGGCGAAGGTTTCCTGGGATGTGCACAACTCAGAGCTCGCTATTGCATAAGAAAGAATCTTTTTGTTTCAGGAGGGACTTTTCATGGTTCTCTTGCTGGTAAGAAGTGCCCTTGTGGGGGGCAGTAAACAGCTCACGGGAATTTTTTCCCTTTTGGGTAAGGACTCATTTTGTTGGGTGCATTTTTTCTTTTGTTTCCATGGTTGACTCTGTCTGTTGTATTGTTGTCATCAGAGAGAGATCTCAGCACTGGCCCGGCAGCTCGGTTGCAGCGTCGTCCCACACACTAAAGGGTTGTGGGTTTGATCCCTGGTCAGGGTGTGTGAGGGAGGCATCCCACCGATCGATGTTTTTCTCACATCATTGTTTTCTCCCCCGGACCCTTTACGGTCAATAGACATATCTTTGGGTGAGAATTTTAAAAAAGAGCGAGAGAAGGAGAGAGAGATTTCACAGGGGAGGACACAGGCACAGATTCTATAAGCCTGTTATCGCGCCAGCCCCTGCAGACTGACGCGCTTGTGGATCTCACCAGGCTGGCTCTATGTGAACAAATGTGTGTGGGCTATAGGCACATGAGGTAAGAGCCAATGCTAAGGGCATCTTGGAAGCCAACACCACAAACTGATGGGCAGGGATCCAGCATTTAAGACTCACTAGGACACTTGCCACCTCAAGCAAAGGCTCCTGTGATAGAATAAGTTGGTCACAGAATAGGTTAGACTGACATCAGAAATCTAAAGAAAAATTCCATGCAATGAGAATTTTAAAAAGGGTACACACTCCACAACCCCCATGGTACACCCTTCTTAGATCTCAGTGTGGCTCCAAAGAACTCAAGCTTAGTTGTTAACGTGCACGTGATCACATAAATTAAGAACATGAATGTTTACTTCTGTCCTAAAAATTCCCTTTTGATCCCTGCCATCCAGAGAGTGTATGTACAGTGTGCATTTGGCAGTCAAGCTACCTGTGGCTTTTCTTTTTTTAATTCTTACCCAAGGACATTTTCTCATTACTTTTTAGAGAGAGAGGAAGAGAGAGAGGAAAGGAAAGAGAGGTACATTGACAGGAGAGAGAGAAACATCGACTGGTTGCCTCTCGTATGTTCCCAGACCAGGGACTGAACCCACAATATAGGTATGTGCTCTGATTGGGAATCAAACCCACAATCCTCTGATCATAGGACAAGGAACTGAGTCACACTGGCCAGGGCTGCCCTGTGGCTTTAGATTAATATCTCTTTTGACTTTCTGTCCATTCGTTAAAGCTTTCAAGAAATTAGTCTTTAACAAGTGATCTTTACTCTCTAAAATTCCCCAAAAGTTCCTTCTTTGGGAGTTTAGCAAGTTATATCTATAAACATTTTGGTCTCTCCTCCTGTGCCTTTTTAATAAAATGGACCAACTTGGCAAAAGTAATTTAGGAAAACCTTTGTTTTAAGTCTACCTCGATGGCCTTTACTTAAGGAAGGAATTTCAAATATCTTGGGAACAATGGAATGCATTCTATGATTGATATGCAGAAGCTTCTGAAATACAAAATGACTTTATAAACAGCTCTAAAACGATCTAAAGGAAACTGGCCATCTGAGCAGGTAATTTTAACTTAGGCAGTTAAAAGCAAGGGTCTCCTTTAAAGGGCTAATGAAAAATGGAAGATACAAGAGGAAACTAAAACAAGACTATAAGACCAATTGGTTTTTTAATTCTTTCTCTCTCCCAGGAATAGCCATTCCCCCTTTTGTGTTCTGAGGGTTTGACGGAGCTTTCTGCTTGCGCTGGGACCCGCAGGCTGTCAGTTCTTTCTTTTAGCTATCAAAGGAAATGACTCTGCAATGTTGTAACCTTTGCAATCTGTTGGATCCATGGACTTGTTCTATACAGTCAAAAATATTTGTTTGTCCCCCCTGAGACCTGACAAGATAATTCAAGGAATTTAATAATTCTGTGATGAGAAATTGGGTAGAATTAAAAGTCTGGCAGAATTTTTTTTAAGGTTTCCTCAGCAACTCTCCAGGCCCTCCTGCAAAAAATCAGGAATGTAAACACAGTTCACAGCTGTTTGTGACTGAGCAAACCAAAGGGGTAAAAAAAATGGGAGAGGACCTTTAAAAGCACGAGCAGCTGAAAAGGCTCCCTTTGCCTAAGCAGCCCCGTCCCTACCCTTCCTCCTCACTCCCTCTTCCTTTCCTTAAATATTTTGTCAAAGACAAACACAAACCTTAAAACTCTTCTCTAAAAATAGTAAAGCCTTACCCATCTAAATGGTGAAACTTAACTTATAATGACTATTATAAACTAGTGGGCTTTGCATTATTGTACCTGTCACATGGCTGAAATTTTAAAAAGAAACGATCAGGTTTCTAACGTGTCTGTCTATATGTGTATATGTCTATCTCTAGAGGGTATCACTACAATTGGTTTGTAAAGAGCTCTGTTTAACTGGCTGTAATAAATTAAATGTGCATATAAATGAAGAAATATAACAAAAACTAACCCAAATGTTTTTAGGTTCTGAGAAAATGGTATTAAAGCTAATTTAAACAGGCATGTCTTTAGAGTTATCGGTATTAATTATAATACTTTTATTCTGCCTAGGCTTACAAATTTGTCCGCAAGAAAATAACTCAGTATGATGAAATTCTCATAATTAATCTAAACCTACTCATTAAGAACTAATGAATTAAATAGATGTAAGTGGAATAAAAAGATTTTTGGTGAAACTTTTTAGTAATAATCACATGCGTTATGGTATATGTACTTGAGAACAGTTTCCCAAAATCTTTTGGTAACCAGAAGCTTTAAAATTTTGCTAGCTAATTTAAACAGAAATTTATTGAATATTTAGATCATTTCCAAATAAGAAAAAATTGCTAAATAGGTTTACCTATTTTGGGCTTCTTAAACAGAGAAATTAGATTGGGTCTGCCAATCTATAGAATACTGAAATGACTACTCATAATTACTTAGCTTTTAGTTTTGAATAAAAATTAAGGTTTTAAAGGCTTAAAAATTCTAAATAAGATGAAAGAAAAATGTTTTCAGTAATAGAAGTTATAAGGTATGGAGATACT
>PVJD01011214.1:0-47811 GCA_004026545.1 Mormoops blainvillei | reverse complement strand
TTCTTTTGGACTAGCTCAGAAGACAAATTAGGGTGGAGGTGGAGATGGCATTAAATTGTCCTATATTCTACAAAACTCCTCAAGGGATTAGGGCACTGGGAAGTAGACTGCAGCCTCAGAGAAAGAGCACTGGTAGTAAACAGATGTGATAGTGGGCCCAAGTCATTAAATAAAACTCAGAGCAAGGTGCCATACTCTGCCACGAAACAGATAACCGGTATCTGCAGAATATGAAAGCAAAGTCGAATGACGCTAACTACTCTGGACTAGACCCATGGATTGGTAAGAAATATTAAAACTTGGAGGAGACACCACCAAGAATTCCAGATTTCAGAATTAGCAGAAACAAAGGATTGAACAATATCTGTTTCTGATAGAATATCATTTGATTTATTCAGAATGACTCCACCTCACAACACGTTTTCTCTGATCTTCCATCACCAAACACAGTTGGAAATACTGGACAAACTATGTAAAAACATTTTTAAATGCTTCATAGAGCAGGAAAAATGTAAGTAACCTGTAAAAACAACAACAAAGAAAAAGGAAAAGGCTCCTGAAAGATGTGGGCCAAATAAGGTGTCCTAGGGAAAGTAACTTCACAGGGTGATCTGATCATAAATTTCTAACTGAGCAGGTCACGTGGGTCGTCATCCCTCAGGCATATAACCTCTTTAGTAAAAGGCCTATCTTGTGTTAAGTAAGCCCTGTTCATTGTTTCTGTGCATCTAGGTTAAGATACCTTTGTAATGCCTCCTTTCAGACCTTTCATACAACCACTCCCTCCGCCCCTTGTTTTCTCTTACTTTCATGTAATCTTCCTTAATTTCAAATGCATATAGAAACTCTAAAACTCATTTTCAGGAGCATTTGAGATCCTGTTCCCTGACAAACATCATCAGTGTGGTTCAAATGAACTCTCATAACAAATCTCTACAGGTTTGGACATCTCTTACATGGACAAAGGTAAGTAATCTGTAGAGCTGGCTTTTACCCTAAGGCACGAGCTAAGGGAACTTATATTTTGAAATATACATGGTATGCAGAGGATGGAAGATAAAGCCAAAGATTTGTGGAAATTCACTGCATAGATTTGATATTATAACAAGCAACTCTCTCAGTATAAGAGTGAGCAAGAAATAAATTTACTTTAAAGATCTATGTTAAAAAAGATGATGTTGCAAAGTTACCTTTGCCCTGGGAGAATAGTGAAAAAAAATTCCCTGAGGCTTCATAACCTCAAGCAAGTGCTTATGTGAATTTGAAGCCCAATTCAAGATACGTATAAGGTTGCCAGATTTAGCAAATAAAAATAGAGAACGTCCTGTTGAACTTGAATAATTTTCTAGTATATGCCCTAAATATTGCACAAAAATTATTCATTTTTTAATCTAAAATTTAACTGGGTATCCTGTATTTTATTTGACAGCCCTACTCATGAAGTACTCAATGGGAACCCTACCCATTAAGTAGGGAAATTTAATTTAATGTTAATAGTGCCCCCTGGGGACACAGACACAAGAATATAATTTCAAATCAGCTTCAAAGAATTTCCAAAACAAACTTACAATTTAAAAAAAATCACAACATATATAAGAAATAAAGGAAATGTAAATAGGCACACGGAACAAAAGCCAGAAAGTATAATCAAATCCACAAGACTTCAGCTATTGGGATTATCCGACATGGAATATGAAATAACATGGTTAATATGTTTAAAGAAATATAAAAAAGAGACTTACAAACATAAGCAATAGACTAGAAGAAAATACAAGCAGATTTGAAAAAGAACCAAATAGAGGCTTATGAATAAATAAACAATATAATCCCTGCAATTCAAAACTCAGTGGCTGGATGAACAGCATATTAGACAAAGCTGAAGGAAGGATAGGAAACTGGATGAAATATCTGAAGAACTTACCCAAAATGGAGCTCAGAGAAAGACCAAGAAATGGAGAATGTAGAGAGGTTGAAAGGAATTGAGGACAAAGTAATGATTTCTAACATTTCAATGAGCATTCTAGAAGAAGGAAAAAGATTATAAATATAGGCAATTCTAACTCCTTCCAGACAGTGAAATGAAGCTGCTGAAAAATTTCTTACTTCTGTCAGGATTAACTCAAAGTCTTGGGGTCAAATACAATGAAATTCAACTTAGGAAATTATGAAAATCAAATGTCTACCAAAAAAGGAAAACAAGACAAAGGTTGAGAAAAAACGGTGTAGCCACTCAAAGGTTTTGACCAGGAAGTTGCTAGATCATCAATTCAAAAATATTATTTAAAAGTATTCAGAAATTTCTTAGATTTCCCATTTCACTTATATAGCTGAGATGAGACTTTGGTTTGTAGGTATTGGTCAGTCAACTCATCATTTATTTCAGAAAAAGAAATCAAGTCCGTCCTAAGTGCTAAGCAGGGTGCTAGGCTCCCTTAACGTACTAACTATCCAAAAAGAGGATTACTTATAATAAAACGTAGAATATTTTAGACACTCAACAGAGGCAAACATAAAGCACAGGAGAATTTCAGAGTAGAGAATATTCCTGTTTGGTTGGGAAAATTAAATAAAGGGGACATGTGAGATGAATATTAAAGAAAGAACTGGTATTTTTTCTACTGGTAATGAAAAAGAGATTAGGTGAAGTAAACATCATATGTTAGAATATAATTGTTGGAAGTCTTCAAGGATGCTTAGGGAATAGCAAATTATTAGTTTTCTGAATGTATTTGAAAAGTGTTAGAGAGTAATAACAATCTACCCCCCCCCCCAAAAAAAAGGATATAGAGATGAATGTTGGGAGGCCTTTAATTCATAGGTGAAGAGCTCATACTTACTTTGGTAGGCAGTTGTAATTGTCTGGGAGGCCTGCCTCAAGAGCTCATTACGAATGGGAATCTGGTTTTCAGAATCCATACTCTTAAGTGCTCCACTATGCTGCCTAGGGACAATGATGCCTATTTATAAGGTTGAGTAAATTTCTGCCAATATATTAAGCACTTGATGCATATTTGACCATTAGAAAAATTTCAGCCTTGCCGATGACTTAAGAAGGTCAACCATAGGGCTCTCAGTCAGATGAACCATGAGATGCTTCTAGAAGTAACATCACAGTGGCTGCCCAAGGAGAACCCCAAGCTCAGGTAAAAGTTGTATTGGCTGGTGACAGCAGTACTAGAAAAACTACATTCATGAAACATCATCTGACTGGTGAATCTGAGACATGTGTAGCTACCTTGGCTGTTGAGGTCCATCCCCTTATGTTTCACACCAACAGAGGATCTATTCAGTTCAATGTATGGGATACAGCTGGTCAGGAGAAATTTGGTGGACTGAGAGAGTCAAGCCCATTATAATGCTTAATGTAAACTCGAGAGTTACTTACAAGAATGTGCCTTACTGGCATAGAGATCTAGTACAAGTGTGCGAAAACATCCCCATCGCACTGTGTGGTAGAAAAGTGGCTATAAAGGACAGGAAAGTTAAAGCAAAATCGTTGTCTTTCACTGAAAGAAGAGTTGTCAGTACTACGACATTTCTGCCAAAAGTAATTACAATTTTGAAAAGCCCTTCCTTTGGATTGCTAGAAAACTAATTGGAGACTAATTAGAAAACTAACTTGGAGTTTGTCACCATGCCTGCTCTTGCCCCACCTGAGGTTGTCATGGACCGAGCTCTGGCAAGAAATATGAGCATGATCTAGAGGTTGCTCAGACCACCGCTCTTCCGGATGACGATGATGACCTGTGAGAAAGGGAAGCGGGAGCCCAGCATCAGAAGTCTAGTTTTATAAGTCAGCTGTCCGTGATGTCAATGGTGCAGCATTTTGCTACTTTATTATATAGCAAAGCAGAACGCGTGTTTGATCTTTGGGATGCTGGAGGAGATGAATGGGTTTTGGAGAAAATACAGCAGTTAAAAAAATACCTTCATTTTTTTGACCTCCATATTTAGCTGTTTTGGAATGCAGTTATTCCTTAGTGAGTTTCAAATATAATGCTACAGTTACATCTCAATATTCAGCAGTGAAACCTTGGCTGTTACCATCATTCCCATTTCTTTTTGTTTAGAATCAGAATAAAATTGTATTTTAAGTGTCTAACTAAAATAAGAAGTACAAACATAAACAATTGGGAAGTACCAGGTGAATAATAAATCCAATGTAGTGAGGGTTTTTTGGGAGCAGATGCCTTTTACATTATACTTTCTTTTTTTTCTGTAGATCAATCTGATATACTACTAAAAAAGCTGTAATGTAAAACGAGTGTCTCTTACCTTTGTAAATTTACTTTTGATGTTTGTGTCAAGAAAATAGAATAAAGAAATTAAAAAATCCAAGGATATTTGTAAGTACATTTGACTGAAAAGCCAAACATAACAAAAATGATCAAGATTTAGAAACTGCTTAAATAACAATGGTCTAATAAAAAAACACGATAATACAGTTTAAATTATACTATATAAAAAAGTACCTATTTGAAAAAATATTAAATAAACAAGTGACATAAACTATTATATATTATTTATTTATATATGTATATAAAATGTATTAGGTTTCTATAAAGTGATAAAAACTGAAAGAGTCAGAGGATCTTGGACAGTTGATACCTTATTGAGAAAGAATTTTTGTAGTTTTGTTGATTATAATTATTTCAGATTTTTTCATTATATAGCTAGATCAATAGACAATGAAAGATATTCTTTGAACTGACACTACACAATATTTAGGCAAAGAGCTGTTAGGTGGTGCATGTATTCAAACAGGTGACTGTCTGTAAGGAAATCCTTTACTGTGTAAGGCAGAATAGACTCAAGTTTCCTTCACTTCTGATTCTATTTCTTTTTGGAACTTTTAAACTTGTTCTATTTTTTTCCATTTCTTTTATTGACAAAGGAAACCTCAAGACACAGTAATAGTCAATTATGCTTCGATTGGCATACAAATAAGGTTAATCTTGACAGTGAAGTCTTATGTGATATTGTTTGGAATATCAATTATCCAACTAAAAAACAAGAAATACTTAAACCAAATATACAATAAAATGGCTAAATTTAAAACAATGTGACATCTACTAATTCAGATATTAATACCTTATTAACATAACCTATGTTAACATCTCCCCAAGAAAAGAATTGTAACACATATTTAAAATGTACAATGGGAAGTTTAAAGATAATCTGCATTAATACTTTCTAGTTCATCAAAAGGACAATGAAACCAATAAATAATAACAGCCCTGGTGACCCAGAAAGTGGAATTTGACATAGTTCTTAAAACTTTCCTTTCAGTATTCAGAAAATCTTACTAGAGATTAACAACAATAACAACAGAAAAACAACAAATCATTAATGCAGAATGATCTATTGGAAAGTATAATGATGGTTTACATGATGTATATGATACAAAAGAATAACCAAGAAAATATACAGTTTTGAACTTAGAAATCTTGTAAGATAAACTCTCAAATGAGAAACTAATCCCCAGCACTAATCAAATTCAGGAAGCCTAAAGAGAGCTGTTAAACTTAATCTCCCAATTTGGCATTTGCTCAAAATGTGGTCAGGAGCACTAACTACTTTAGTGTATAAAGACAGAGATTATCCAAAAACAATATAAGAACATCATTATCTTCTGAGTAATGATACAAACTAGCGTATACCTCATAAGAAGTTAATGATTCCTTTTATTTTGTCTTTTTTAAAAAGGGATTATTTATTTATTTTTAGAGATAGCAGAAGGGAGGGATAAAGAGAGGGAAAGAAACATCGATGTGCAAGAGACATCAATCAGTTGCCTCTCGCACACCCCCAACTGAGGACCTGACCCGCAACCCAGGAATGTGCCCTGGCTGGGAATCAAACTGGCGACCCTTTGGTTCGGAGACTGGCACTCAGACCGCTGAACCACACCAGCCAGGGCTATGATCTCTTTCGTTTGAAGAAAAAGAATTATGTTCTCGATGAAAATGTTCCCAGAAATTATTTCTTATTCTTACCCAGAAGGGAAGAAACATAGTAAGTATATATTAGTCCAGGCAGCTGATGAAATGTACAAATAAAAAAAAATCAGATTGTTATCACAAAGACAGAAAAGTGTTCCATTCAGTCGCCTAATTTTCTACCTCCATACACTCTCCCTGGGTGACCTCATTCAAATGCCTAATTTCAATGACTGTTTCTTTATCTGTAACACTTCTAAATTATTAAAATTATCACTTCACCACCTATTTTCTTTTTCTTTCTTTTTATACTTACATCAGACAAAACAGACTTGATTGCTTGCTTGATTGATTTGAGAGAGAGATGAGGTGGGTATGGTGAGAGAGAGGGAAACATCGATTTGTTTTTCCACCCATTCATGAACTCACTGGTTGCTTCTTGTACGTGCCCTCACTGGGGATCAAACCTGAAACCTTGGCATATCAGGATGATGCTCTAGCCAACTAAGATACCCAGCCAGGGCATTACCACTTATTCCACCAGGAAAACTGACACCTTTAGAAAGTAGCTCCCTTAACCAAGACCCCATGTAAATACTTACAGGATCCATCTATTCTAACTTCCATCCCTCCTGTCTCTCCTAAGATTAACTTCTTCGTCTTGTTCTGACCCCCAATATTACTCAATTAGCTTTCCTCTTTCACTGTATCTCTTCTCTTTACTAGTTTCTTTCCCTGGGCATTTAAATGGAATCCAGTTGAATGCTGCTCCTGCCCATCATTAGCTAGCAAAACTGGCTCAAGTTCTGATGGCATGTGAAAGTCCATCTCTCTCTCTAAGATTTCTGCAAATCCTGAGGTGCTTATAATCACAGGCCCCTTCCAGTCCTGGTCTGCTCTCTGTTCTGTAGCCCTGTCTTCAGTTTCCACAACAAAATCGCTCACATTTAAGACTGCTGGGTTTAGTTATTGGCTTGTCTGAGAGATCGGGAGAAGGGGCCTATTACCCAGCGCACAATTTCTGCCATCTTGCTCACTCAACTTGTATCTGTTTCTTCATCCTCTCCCTTCTCATCCTCTTCATTTTAGATTGCTCTAGGAACACCCAATTAATTCAATTCCCTTCTAATGTCTTGGTACCAGCCAACCCATTTTCTTTTTCTATACGTTATTAATTGCTAAGTTCCACCAACTATTGTCTTGCAATCACTTAATTCTTTCACTTTTATTTTCTTTCTGGGAAAACCCATTAGTTCAGGTTTCTGCCCCTCACACTTGGATTACTGCAGTACCATGGACTAACTAGACACGGGGCTTTGACTTTCAGCCGTATGCAGTCAATCCGGTACAGACCTGAAGGACATGTCTTTCTAAAGTCATCCTTCACCATGTCAGTTCCAAGGGCAGAATTCTTTAACCATCCCAATTCTTATGTAATAAAGTCCCAATGGCTTAGCCTGGCATTTAAGATCTTCTTTAACCTGGTCCCAATCTAATTTTCCAGCCTTATCTGCCAATCCTTTGCCACCTGGACCAGTCAAACTGGAAGACCCACTTTCTTTTGCATCTACTTGTACGGTCCTGCCTCCCCAAGTCTGGAATGTATTACCCCCATGCTCCAGTTCTCATGATCCACTCATTTTCATATCTGGTCTCAAATATGACCTAATCTTTCAAGCCTTTCCTGGTGTTCTAAGTCCACAGAAATCTTTACCCTTTGGACACATTATCTCATTTCTCTCAATCCCTAGTAGGATGATAATCATCTCTGCTTGCCAGGGAATGAGGAGGTTTCCCAAGTCACGGGACTTTCAGTGCTCAAACTGAACAGTCCAGGGCAAAGTAGGACAGCTGGTCACTTTAACTACAATGCATGTGGTGACAGTCCTGGGGTAGGAAAGGAAGGCAATACTTTTTGCGTCTGTCTTCTGTAGGAATTCAGATGACCACAAAAAACCTCCATGGAGGGGAAAGAAAGGTGAGAGAGGACACATGTTGGACCTAAGGATAAATCTGGGGCTGAAGCCTTCAGAGGAACACAGAGCTAAAGGGAGCCCACTTCAGCAGTCCCCAACATTTTCCTTTTTCTTTTTCCCCCCAAGAAATTAAGAAAAGCAAGGGGAATTTAAAAAAACCCCACACATTTCAAATGAAGGTCTTTCAATAGGGAGCTAAGTGGGCAGGAAAAGCACAAATCTTAAAATTAAGAGGAAAATCTAGACAGGTAAGCAAGGTTTTTTCTTTTTTCTTTTTTAATTGCTACCTTGGGTACAGCTAGAGTCGGAGCTATTTGCTACTAGAAGAATTAAACAAAAGCCAAAGTTAAGGCCAAACTTTCTGGAGGTTTTCTGATGCCAAGTTGAAATCCAAGGTGAATTATAAAGGTTTGGTAAAATGGCAGCAGATAAACCAGTCAGGGAATTGTGGTAGAGGTCTGTAATATCCTGAGTCACCTTAAGTCACCAAGGGTCCCACTTGGACTTTCGACTCATATTTCACTGTGTCCTATAGAACTATATGACTTCGTCTTCCTTAATAACCATTTACAGCTGTAGTTAATCGGGAGGACCAAAGAACCTATGATAAAGTCAGTTCGCATTTCAAATGGAGGCTGCTCTGGTGGCCCAGCCCAGGGCGCACATCTAAAGCTAAGTCAGCCTGCACTTATGAGAAATGCCTCACGGTCGAGGGAACCTAACATCACTCACAACCCTCCAACTCGGTGTTAGATAATTGACCTTACCCTAGAAACAGAACCAACTAGCCTTATAAGGAAATCCTTACCCACCAGCAGATCATGCCGTTTCTCTGTTGCCTCTTCCAAGGTTCCATAAAACTTGCTCTTGCCCAAAATTCCTCAGGAAGCATTTTTCACTGCTCTTGAAGCATTGTACTTCCCAATCCATGGATTGTTTCCCCTTAAATAAAGAACATCAAACTCTTTACTTGACACTTGGCACTTCCTAGGACAAGAATTAAAACAGCATCATCTGCCCTGCCTGGTGTGGCTCAGTATGTTGGAGCATCGTCCCTTCACTGAAAGGTTGCAGGTTCAATTCCCAGTCAGGGCACATACCTAGGTTGTGGGTTTGATCTCTGGTCTGGGTGCATATGGGAGACAACTGATCTCTCTCTTTCTTTCTCTCAAGTTGAGAGAGGGGTTGTAGAACTGAAGCAGTATGGTAACTTGAACCTGAACCCTTCTGTCAAAATCAATACAACAGGCCCAAAATGAAGTTGCTCATGCTAGGACCCAAGTCACCAAACTAAGACTTTATTACAGTTTTGGTTCTCTTAGACATGGAATCTTAAACCAGTCAATCAGGAATCACCTAATCAACACTATTAGGTAACCTGCCTGATAGTCCCCTACCTCTGAAAGAAAAATGATCTTGCCATAATCGATCTGTTTTTTGCCTACTATAACTTCTTTGTTCTTGCTCTCTTCTGCCTATGAACATCTTTCATTTTGTACAGTTCCACAGAGCTCCTTTCAATAAGGTCTTTAAAATTTCCTTAGTGGAATTGAGTTTTTTAAAACTTTCAGGGATTTCCAGCCAAAATGGAGACGTAGGTAGATACACTTTGCCTCCTCACACAACCAAAAGAAGGGCAACAACAAATTTAAAAACAAAAAACAACCAGAACTGCCAGAAAGTCAAATTGCATGGAATTCCAACAACTAAGGAGTTAGAGGAGAAACATTCATCCAGACTGGTCGGAGGGGTGGAGACAGAGACAGGAAGCTGGGGTGGAGGGGACATGGCAAGGTGGCGATTGGAGGACTGGGAGGGCGAGGTGGCAGCTGGCAGTCAGTCCCACATTTGCGTGTGGATAAACCAGGAGGAACAACAGGGCAGTGAGACAGACCACGCCACTCAGGGTTCCAGTGCCAGAAAAGAAAGCCTCAGAACCTTTGGCTGTAAAAATCTGTGGGGGGTAATGGCAGTGGGAGAAACCCCCAGCCTCACAGGAAAGTTCACTGGTGGAGCCCTCAAGGTCCTAGAATATACACAAACCCACCCACCCAGGAACCAGCACCAAAAGGTCCCATTTACCTGTGGGTAGTGGGGGAAGTGACTGGAAGCTGAGAGCCTAAGTGGCATTGTTCCCTCTCAGAACCCTCCCTGACATACAGTGCCACAAAGCAGCATGTGGATTGTCCTGCCCCAGCAAAGAGCTAAGGCTCCACCCCTTACAACATAACAGGTGTGCCAGAGACAAAAAAATATGGCCCAAGTGAAAGAGCAGATTAAAGCTCCAAAAATAGAACTAAGCGATGAAGAGATAGCCAACCTAACAGATGCAGAGTTCAAACCACTGCTTATCTGGATGCTCACAGAAATGGTTGAGTATGGTCACAAAACAGAGCAAAAAGTGAGGGCTATGCAAAGTGAAATAAGAAAAAATATACAGTAAAAGGAAGGAAACTGGGACTCAAATCTACAATTTGGAGCAGAAGGAAGGAATAAACATTCAACCAGAATAGATTGAAGAAACAAGAATTCAAAAAAATGAGGAGAGGCTAAGAAACCTCTGGGACAACTTTAAACGTTCCAACATCCGAATCATAGGGGTGCCAGAAGGAGAACAAGGAGAGCAAGAAGTTCAAAACTTCTTTGAACAAACAATGAAGGAGAACTTCCTCAATCTGGCAAAGGAAATAGGCTTCCAGGAAGTCCAGGAAGCTCAGAGAGTCCCAAAGAAGCTGGACCCAAGGAAGTGCACAGCAAAACACATCATAATTATATTACCCAAGATGAAAGATAAGGAGAGAATCTTCAAAGCAGCAAGAGAAAAGGAGACAGTTACCTACACAGGAGTTCCCATAAGACTACCAGCTGATTTCTCAAAAGAAACTTTATAGGCAAGAAGGGGCTGGAAAGAAGTATTCGAAGTCATGAAAGGTAAGGACCTACCTCCAAGATTATTCTATGCAGCAAAGCTATAGTTTAGATTGGAAGGACAGATAAAGTGCTTCCCAGAGAAGGTCAAGTTAAAGGAGTTCATCATCACCAAGCCCTTGTTATATGAAATGTTAAAGGACTTATCTAAGAAAAAGAAGATCAAAACTATAAACAGTAAAATGACAACAAACTCACAACTATCAACAACTGAACCTAAAAACAAAAACAAACTAAGCAGGCAATTAGAACAGGAACGGAGTCACAGAAATGGAGATCGCATGGAGGGTTATCAGTGTGTGTGTGGAGGGAGAATGGGGGAAAAGGTACAGAGAATAAGAAGCATAATTGGTAGGTACAAAATAGACAGGGGGACGTTAGGAATAGTATAGGAAATGGAGAAGCCAAAGAACTTATATGTGCGACCTATGGACATGAACTAAGGGGGGTGGATCCTGGTGGGAAGGGAGGTGCATGGTGGAGAGGAATAAAGGGGAGAAAAAAAATGTAACAACTGTTACATGTGGGACAGTGTTACAAATGGGACAACTGTAACAGCATAATCAATAAAATATACTTAAAAAATAAAATTAAATTTAAAAAAAACAACCTTTCTATCCAGTGACCTTGGAGTGTACATTGTCTTCCTGGGAGAAAAACTGCTGTTGTCTGTAAAAGAACATGCTGTCTCAATGAATTCTATCAATCTCACCTGCCCTGCCCTATCCCTTATGCAGAATATAATTTATAGGCAAGGAATTGGTCTTTTATTTTCGAGAAACTGTTACCCTGAGGGCGGAGAGGATCCACCGTGGCCAGGTAAACCACCAGTCATCTATGCCTGAAGAGGGCAGAGGACTTCCCGGGAAGGAGACTGGGCCAGGGGAGTTCGGTGAGGCAAGGACTGGGCCTAGGTGGCAGCCTGGCACGGTTAAGTAGTGATGTCAGACACTGTTTGGAACACCGTAAGAGGCAAGTTTTGGGTGGCATATTTTGATGCCCTTTGATATTAGCCTGGATTACTTTTTTGCTTATTATTTATTGCAGTTCCTCAAATTTCTCTATTAGGTAGGTGATCAACTTCTTAGGGAAAAGACCTGCCTTATTCACCTGTTTGACCTCAGGAGGGAGCTCAGGCATTATTAAATATTAGGGGAACCAATCGTACCTCTAGAATCAGCCACTAATTGCTATGGGTGTGCAAATCAAACACTCAACTTTCTATTTTATTTTCTTTTACTTTTTTAAATTGAACTTATTGGGTTTACAAAACCATCCAGGTTTCAAGTGTACAACTCAATAAAATACAATCTGCGCACTGCATGGTGTGCCCACTGTCCCAAGAAAAGTGTCCTTCTGTCCCCATTTTTCTCCCCCTTGCCCACGTCCAACTAGTCCCCACCCCCCTTTCCCTCTGGCTATCACCACAGTGTTGCCTGTGTCTATGTGTTATGTATATATGTTTTTTAGTTAATCTATTCACTTTCTTTTATCCATTTCCCTAGCCCTCTTTCCCTCTGACTTCTAATCAGCCCCTAATTGCTATTGGTGTGCAAACCACTCAACTTGCTAGAATTATTTTAATATAAGAGTAACAAGCTTTATGACTCATTTTATATGATTTATATTGTGCTGAGGCTTTTGCGTCCATCCCCATTCTAGGACACATTCAAAATAAGCCAAGTATCATTCAAAAGAGAGGCTAAATTAATTTGTTGAATGATGGACCTAATTTTCTTAATGCATGGTTTCTTTGCACTTAAAAGAAAAATTCAGTAGAATTCTGTACCAAGGTCAAAAAAAATTTTTTAATAATTAAAGTTTTCTTCCATTTTACTCGTACCAGTGATTTAACCTGCAAGAACATGTGGTTGGTTCCCATTTAATTCGTAGGCATAAACAATTGTTAAAATTTTGACTTTGTCACAATTTGGCTTAAAAAAAAAAGCTAAATAAAATAACTATACAGATGGCCAAGGTGTCATTCCTGTACAATTTGCTCTCTGAAATATTTTGTAATCAGAGCTGTGTTTTGAAAGCTCTTTGCAAAACTAAACACAAGGATCCTCAAGAGACCCTAGGCCAGGAAATGCTTTCAACCGGGCCCCAATGTCACCCCTCAAAGCGTGGGACGGAAAAGGCCGGGCCAAGGGAAATGACTGAAAGCAGCCAAAGGCTGCAAGGGGCCGTCCCTCTCGGGGGAGAGGCGGGGACTGAGCCTCGTGGGGCTTAGTGGAGGCCCGGCTCTCTGTGGCGCCGGGGTCGCGGATCCCCGGCCCCTCCCACCCGCGTGCGGCCCGAATCCGGGTACCACCGGCGCGTCGGGGCGTCCCCTTCCGCTCCTTCCGGGTCCCCGGCCAGGGCATGCAGCTCCTGCGGGGACTGCGGCTCGGGGGGCTCGGCGCCTACGCGGACTGGGTCGCTGCGGCCCGAGCCCCCGCCGCCCGCCGCGGCCCCCGCCCCAGTGCACCGCCCACTGGGGTCGGGCCCCGCCCCGGCCTCCGCCTCCGCGTCGCGCGCGGGCCGGGGCGGCTGAGCCCGGCCGCCACCGCCGCTGCTGACAGCCGAGACGCACTGCCCGCTAGCGCCGACACCGTGGAGCGCCCCGAAGCGGGTGAGCCGGGGCTGCCCAGCTGGCCCAGGGGGGCGAACGGAGCCTGGTAGCGTGGGCCCGGCTCAGCGCGCGGCCTCGGGGAGGGCTCCGCCTCGCCCCCGCGCTCCAGTCCGTGGCGCGTGGAGCGTGACCCCACGCCCGCCCCGCGCAGATTCTCTTCTCCGAAGCAGGACTCGGCGTAGCACCGAGGAGCCCGGTGCCGCCGGGCGTCATCAGTGCTACTCGTAACGGAGCGTTTTAGTGCACGCACTGTTCGTGCGACGGGGCGACGGGTGTAAATGCACCCCAAGTTTCAGCTTTGTTCCCCGCTTTTGATCGTGTGACCCTTAGTACAGACTTCATGCCAACATATACTTTCCGACGGTGTGTGATTAGCAAAACCTCGAGAATGTCGACTTTTATCCTGTATCGTAAACATGAAAGACCCGACCCACCACAGTGTGTTGTTGAGGATTTTATTCTGTTTGAAGAGGACCTTTTTAAACTGGCGCCAAATCTGTAGTAGGGCCCAGGATTAATTTCCATTTTAAGTCAGCTTTTACTGCGAACTGAACAAGCCAGTTAGGTGTTGGAGTTTAGGTGAAAGAGACCAAAAGCCAATTAGGGAAAAGGTGGTCTTTTGCAAGCTCTTTATAGTGTAAACGCATAAAAAGATAGAAAGCATTAAAATGTTATTTGTGTTACATGTTACATGTATTACATGTTATTTGTATTGTAAATGTATTGTATAATAGCTGTTAACTAGTGTAAATACATTTACGATTGTCATGGGAATGAAATGATTATGGCTTTGTGGGTGGGTCCGGAGGGTTTGGGTTTTTGAGAGCGCATATCTAGGTTTTTTCAACATAAACAAAGTTTGAGATGTTTTTGGAGGCTACTGTTTCCTTACGTTCCTTTTCAGGTATTATTATTTTATTTCGTCCATTTCTCTGTAGTAACTGTATTGCAACTGTATTGTATTTGCGTGATGAGGAAACCAAAGCATGGAGATCAAGTGACATCCACACACAGCTGGATGCATTTATCCAGATGTAACATGCTACTCTTTTTACAGGCTAAGACAGGACTAGCATGGATGTCATGAACCCTTTCCATTGGTTCTTGGGGAATATACCAAACATACATAGCTAATAGAGTGAATAGAAGAGTCTTGCTTAATAAAGTCATATTTTATTATCCAAGTAGGAATCTTGCATTTTGTGTGACAGAGCAAACTGTCCTTTTTCCTCCCTATTGAACTGTCTCTGGAGTGCACATATATTTGAATATTAGTATATACTTTTTGTATGGTTTTATAATATATTTTAAATGAATACATTGTTCTCTTTTTTAAAAAAATTTACTTTTTTGGAGAGGGGGAAGAGGAGGAGAGAGGGGGTGAAACATCAAAGCGTGGTTGCCTCTCATGCGCCCCCTAGTGGGGACCTGGCCCACAACCCAGGCATGTGCTCTGACTGGGGATAGAACTGGTGATCCTTTGGTTTGCAGGCGGGTGCTTGATCCACTAAGCCACACCAGCCAGGGCATATACATTATTTTCTTACAAAAGTAATAATAATTCTACTTAAAACACTTGAATACCAGAAAGTGGGAAAATACCAATATATTGAAGACAAGTATGCCAGCATTTAGAAATTTATATCCTTTAACCTTTTCCCATCTAATTGTAATGATAGTGTTATATTTGCTTTTAAAAAGGTCAAGATTTGGCGTAAACTTTTTTTGTGGTTGTTGCAGTCTTCATAACCATTATTCATCATTGTCATTAGCGCAAGTATGCTTTGTGTAACCATATCCCTATTAGGCATTTAGGCTGTTCCACTTTTTCTTTTTAGTTTAAACAAAGCTGTGGTGAATCATTGTCAGCACACTGTGTATGATATATATGATATATACAGCGTACTGTATATAGCAGTAAGAAGAATGTTTTCATGACTCCTGATCTGTTGCCAGGCTGCTTTCTGAAAGGATTATTTCAATTTACAGCACTATAAACTGTGTATATTAAGAGGCAGCAGGACATGTTGCTGGCAGGGGCAGATTTGACAGCAGAGTGACTGGACTTAAATTCCATCCTGAGACCTAGCTGTAACCTTGGGCAAGTTACTTAATAGGCCAGTCTGTAAAATCAGTATAATAATATTGGGTTGGCCAAAAAGTTGGTTTGTTTTTTCCCATAGGATGGATCTAGTAGCTCTTAGTTGTCTTTAAGTTCATTCGAAACAATTTTGTTAGAATGTGTTGGGACAGCTGTCATATCAGTGTGCATTTAAAAAAATTATCAAAATTGGTGAATTTTTGTGTAGCTATTTTAATATTGAAGATGGAAGAAAATAAGCAACATTTTTGGCATATTATGCTTTATTATTTCAAGAAAGGCAAAAGTGCACTAAAACAAAAAAAGATTTGTGCAGTGCTGTGACTGATTGAATGTGTCAAAAGTAGTTTGCGAAGTTTCATGCTGGAGATTTCTCGCTGTACTATGCACCATGGTTGCTTGGGTAGACCAGTTGAAGTTGTTAGTGATCAAATAGAAACATTGAGAACAATCAGCCTTCTACCACATGGGAGATAGCCCCCATACTCAAATTTCCAAATCAAACTTACTGGGAAAAATGAAAAATGTCCTTTATTTTATGGAAAAAACCATATGGACTTTTTCGCCAGCCCAATAATACCTCCCTGATAACATGGTTGTGTGGAGTTACATTCTGGAAAGTACTTCTCTGGCTGTGCTTGGCAGATAGTACAGGCTCAGTGTTAGCTGTTGTTAGTAGCAGTGGTGGTAGTTTACCAGTTTGATCTCATCTTTATGTTATTAGTGCACTTAGAAACATTGTCTTTATTGGGATTTTTACAAAAGATAGAATTCTGTTTTTATTAAGGTTAGATCAGATTGTAAGTACTCAAAACAATCAATTTAAGTTCTTTATTTAAGGGTCAGTTATTTTAAGACAGTCTTCCAAAGGTAAAATATTTATACCTTCTATAAAAGAAAGTGTACTTATGATGGATACATTTAATTTGTGTCTGTCTCCCTTTGCCTAACACTAAAGCTTAAAGAACTAAACGAAGGCTTCTAGATTTGAACCTTGTTGAGAAGTGTTGTTCTTTCGAATGACCAGCAGTTCTTTCAAAAGTTACTGGGAAGTAATATTCTCTTTTTCCTGAGTTAATAATTAACATCTACAAAAATGGTTTCAAGTACTCTAATTTAATGAAACAAAGTTAATTTTTCATGTTCTAGACTCTTGTCGATTTTGACATAACATTGCCATTGGGAGTTTCTCTATGCTTTATTTAAGAAGATGGAGAATGATGTTGAGCAAGTCATTATGGTTCAATATTTATTTTTCTTTCATATGGGATGTGGTACCTTTCCTTCGTTCATCCTGTGAAAATGAGAGTCTGATGTGCTGAAGCTGCCTTTAAACACTAGGAGTTATTTTTCATGGGCATTGAGATAGCTATATTGCAGTGCAGCTTGAGTAATTTATTAGCCACTCCCCAAAGTGTACTTAACCTTTATCCAGTCATTTAGTACAAATGTATTGATCACGTACTGTGAACTGAACACTGTTCTAGGCATTGAGGAATCCAAGGAGAATGAGGCACAGCACTTGAGGAACTTACTGATAGGGGTATAATTGTGAAAAGCTTTCCCTTTCACTTTCAAAAGGGTTTGTCTGGGTTTGGGTGGCAGACTACACGTCTCTTTAGCTTAGAATCTAAAGAGGAAGACAGACATGTGGACATATATAACATGATGTATTTCTGCTGTGACAGGAGGAAGCGCTATTACCTAGAAGGAGACTGGATTACCTAATTCAGCCCTGAACTGGGGATCAGGAAAGTTTTCCTTGTTAGTTAATGGTCTGGTTTGAGTTTTTACCTTTATATTGATTGTTCTTAACTGTTAACACAGTCCCTTAGTCTGGTGTAGAGACAAAATATGGAAGAGGTGAAAGGGGGATTTTCTGGGTAGTGTTTTTCAAACTTTCGTTGCACGTTAGAATCACCCTGCAAGGCTTTAAAAAAAATCCTGGAGGCCAGACTGATGATACCCAGAGATGGTGATTTTCTTGGCCTGGGGAGGGACCAGACACTGGTATTAAAAAAAGAAACCTCCTCAAGTGATTCTGATGGGCAGCCAGGATTTAGAATTTTTCAGCTAGGATAACCTTGTCATCTAGGAGATCAAATAACTACTGAGGCCTACAGAGTTCACGTGAATTGCCCAGGATCACACAGCTAGACTGTCTGTCTCCTGCCGTCTAGTCTCCAGCCCTTTCTATTACAGCAGTCAGCTTGCCTTACGTCATTACCCAATGCCACTCTCATCACCCCTATCACGGCATGATTCTCTTTTTGGCATAGCCAGTGATCCACAGAGCTCTTGTTCTCTCTTGTTGATTAATTGAGCTCAAGATAAACTAAACGTTAAACTGTTGCAAGAACTTTTTTTCCACTAAAAAAGGTGACTAAATTCAATTAACCATGTTATTTAATTTTTCTTCTTGGCTTCAAAATGTGTTATTAGGGCACAAAAGTTCACATAATGCCAAGAATCCAATATGTTTCCAAGTGGCCCAGGGACTTTGGAGCTAGTATTAATTAAGATGTCAGTGTTAAATGGGCCAATTTCATATTACTAAGTTCTTTTCCCCCTCTAGCTTTATTGAGGTATAATTGACAGGTAAAATTGTATCTATTTAAAGTGAACAGCCTGATGATTTAATATAAGTATACACTGTGAGATGATTACCACAATCAAGTTAGTTAACACATGCATCACCTCACATAGTTTTTGTGTGTGTGTGAGAATGCTTAAGATCTACTCTTAGTAAATCTCAAGTACATAATACAATATTAACTATAGTCACTATGCTGTACCTGAGATCCTTAGAACTTATTACTAATTAGTTAGATTAAGAATAAAATAGAGAACAACAAATGGTGGGTTTATTTCATTTTGTTCTGATTTTCATTCAGGCTGTGCATATTTAATTGCACAAACACTGCTCTTTGTTACTAGCTTCCCAGGTGTAAACCACTTGGTCAATGATGACCCTTTATGTGTAACCGCATGTGCCCAGAGGTAAAAGATACATATTTATCTATTAAAACTTTTATATTAATCTGTTAGAATTTTTATTTAAGAATAAACTGCAGTTTTCAATGCAGGTATAACAATAGAAAGGAAATAGTTACTTGTTCTCACATATTTCAAACACTTTTGAGTTTATGATTGGACTCATAGGAAACTGTAAGGCCTTTTGCTTTTAATTATTGAATTTCCAGAATAGCATATTTAGAGCCATGTATTTTTTACTGAATTTCCAATGTTAATGTAATAATGGAGAAAAAAGATTTAAAAGTCTTTAATGAAGAAAAAAAATAAAGATAAAAAATTATACAAATGCGAATACATAGTGACATTGTTAAAAAATGAACATGAAAAAGACCGACAAAACCTTGATGGTCTGTTTTGAAAAGCTATGTGAAAAAATATAGGTTTAGAATTAAGAAAATAGGGCTGTAAAAGATCTTGAAGATTATTGATTAACTCAGTCTTCATCTAACCCTGATTTGAGTACAGTGCTTCAGAAAATTATTACAACTGCTTAGCATAAAAATGCATTTATAAAAATGTAGACTATGGTATATGTAATATTAATATAAATAGTTTCATAATATATTTGAGTACATGTGGTATCATTTCTCAACATGTTATATTGAAGTCAGCTGAGTTGTTTTTAGCTTAGGATGTACGTTAATTAAGTTAAATATACATTTTTCTTTTTTTATGTTGTTAAAGAAGGAGTAGATTCCAATGAATGTGAAAGTATGTCAAGAAAAAGGGAAATGTCAGAAGAACTTGAAGCCAGTACTATGGATCCTCTGGTTGATATGCCATTTGCTACTATAAATATTAAAGATGACTGTGGAAGTAAGTACTTTATTACATAAATATGTATTTAGAAGCAGTGAATAAGTTTGGTGATATATATATATATTTCTTAATAAATACTTGCCATGTTTTCCAGTTTGGGTTGTCGATTAATGCTTATCTGTTAATATTCTATTGTCAAAACTACCACAGATAATATTAACACATGTCCCACAAATTTTGGGCCAGATCATTCTGTAATTTATAAGGAACTTCAAAAATCAATGGGACAGCACATACCATGGTTTATAACCTCCTCCTTCCGTTATTCTGGAGCCAGTGCTAATTTTAGCAGTACGCATTCATCTCACAAACGTTTACTGGCCCTCCGATGTGAGCCAGGCACTTTGCTAGGCGTTGGGAGGGGCACCGGAGAGCAAGACAGACGTTATCCTTGCTCTTATGGACCGTAACAGGCTAGTGTTGAAAACGGTTAAACTTTTAATCAGTTATGCATTGATTACATTAATTAGTCCTTCAGAGCTCCATCCACAGACTTTAGAGAACCAATGCTTACTTGATTAAAATACTGCTGGAACTACGTAGCTGTCTAAACCTGAATTACCTGTCATTGTAAAAACAATGTTGTACATGATATTTGGGGCTACCACCACTGAAAATGTGACAGATTTACCTATTATCCAACTTACTTGTGAATAGGAAAATGAGGAAAAGACTAATATATTCCACAAATATTTATTGACTACATACTCTGCGCCGCTCAGTGTTTGCAGCCTTACCTAGAACCTTCTGATGACTTGATACAGTTTTATCTTGACTGGGGGGTCTATAACTGGAGATTCCATAGGAAATTACTTTGTTCAGTGTCTTCATTTCTGAGAAGAGAAAATGAAACTCAGAGAAGTTAAGTAAATTAACTAAAGTTCACACAATGAAAATCTGTGACTTTGGATTATGAAATCTGTGATTTCTGATTCATTAGTCATTTATTTGATGAACATTTATTGGATACCTGACAAATGCTAGGTATTGGAAATATTGAAACACGTAACAATATTGAAACTTATGACCATCGAGAAACTCATAGCTTCAGTGAGGAGCCAATACATTAACAGCCCTAATTCCGCAAGATGAATGCCATGCAAGATGC
Source organism: Mormoops blainvillei (assembly GCA_004026545.1). NCBI lineage: Eukaryota > Metazoa > Chordata > Mammalia > Chiroptera > Mormoopidae > Mormoops > Mormoops blainvillei. Next base: position 27,290 of record PVJD01011214.1, on the reverse strand, counting down.
CGTGGGAACACGTTGGGTGAGGATGTGTGCGGAGAGGTGTATAACCTGAATATGGGGGTAAAGGGTGTTCTGGAAGGCGTCCCATTGGTTTGGAAACAGTAGAGGAGGCCTGGCCGATAATCATGAACTGCCCAGGGTTCTTTCCTCTGTGCTCTCTTTTGTTTTGTTTTGTATGCTTTATTGAGTATGCTCTTACAGTTGTCCCATCCGCCCCCCTTATCCCCTCTGCCCTGCACCCCATTTCATCATCCCCATACCTCTTAGTCCATGTCCATGGGCTGCACACACCAGTTCTTTGGCTTCTTAATTTCCCACACTACTCCCAGCCTCCCCCGACCACTGTTTTTGTTTTGTTTTGTTTTGTTTTTGTCAACATTTTCCCACCACCACCTCCCACCCTCAATCCTTCCCCCATTTGGCTTTGTCGATGGTTCCTTTATCCTCTGTGCTGTCTTGAGCTTAACTGATCATCAGAATTTTCTGTGGAGTAATATAAAATCACAGATTCCACTTTTCCACCTCTGTGTCAGGTGGAACGATTTTTAAAAAATTTTTTTAAACATCGCATGTGATTTTGATGCTCACAGTGTCTTCTGATACAGGAAACCTGGTTTATATTTTGGGGAGATGTAAGGAGAAAGGAATGCTTAAAATGTATGATATCTCTGGAATCTTATTAGTTTTTCCTATTCCATAATCTAAGGGGAACAGGAAATATGAAGAGGTGTTTGCTCAGTCAGGACATGGGTTTCCTTTACAGCTGGCCTGTAGAGAATAGTTTTTGTGGTTTTTACAACTGCTAGAGAAACCTTCATTTGAAGAATTAGTATGCCTGTTAAGTAGAAGATACCCTTTGGAAATGAGGCAAGAAGAGCAGTGATTTAATCACATTTTCCTCTTAATGTCCTACTTTGGAGCAAATAAAATGAATATATCTAAAAAATGCAGTCACTTTCTGATTTCATTACTCTCTCCAATTTGGATATAAAACGAAGAAGAAAGCTCCTGAATAATCATGCCTGCATGCCATGGTGGGCATCTCCCATCCACCCTTCTTCCCTCTGACCTCTGTCGCAGTCTCTGAATCACTCCCACCTGGGTGCTCATAAGTTGGATGGGAATAAGAGGTGAGGCTTGTTTACTGTTCCAGCTGTCAATACTTCTGACATACACATATCCAATGTGTATGAAACAAACCGCTTCTTCCGCCAGGGATTGAGAGTGATAGTCCACACTCCCAGAAGGCAGCTAGTATTTCTATAGCTACCGTATTCTTATACCTCCACCTGTGAGGAGAAACAGCTGCCAGTGAGACCAGAAAGAAGGGAAGGGCTGTGTCAGTGGTTCTGCCGTCCATTTCTGCTCTCAGAAGATACAGCTGCTTCTTCACAGGATGGGCGTCGGGAAGTCTAGCCAGTCCTTTGTACGAGTAGGAATCTTTTCTCTGCAGTACATGGTGCATTTCTTACGAAAGAAGTGATTTTATCCGTTAAGTTAGGGCTTGCTCAGGTCACCCCACGGAAGTCCATTTTTAGGCATGTAGTGTTGTACAACTTTTTGATAGTTCAGACTTTGTGAGTTAAAAGTCTTTGTGGCTTAGTCTAGACTCCAAACCACTGTGTATAATATTACCTTTGTGGGAAAATCAATTTCAAATCCCAAGCTTCAACTTATACACAGTCAGTGTGGTATAATGAGAGAAACAGAAAACTTGTGTTTTAAGTTTTGGTTATTTCATTTTCTGCTTGTGTGATGTGACCTTGGACACTTAAACGGTATGAGCTGGGCTTCTTCCACTGTGAAACATGGGTAATTTCCTTTTGTTTACCTCACATGGTGTTGCTGTACAGATCAAAAGAGGTAATGTGTGGAAAGGAGGCAATTAAAAATGTAAAATAATGTACAAATGCTACTAATTAAACCTTTGAAGCATGTCCCTTAGTTACTTGGGGACAGTTTGTTCTCTCATTTTTATAATAGCACTTACTGAAACACTAAGGAACAAATAGTGAAATTCTTTGCAAACCAGAAACTACTAACTAGTTTTTGCGAAGAGAGATTTTTATAGAAATATACAAAAAGTGGGATCTTGGCTTATCAACCCTTAAACCTTAAGATAGATACAGTCATAGTGTTTGTGTCCGAAGCACAGGACAATTAGTTGGTAGCCCGGATGGATTTGGGGCTTTCTCTTACATTTGGTAACGTGGAAATTTAATCAGTTGAATGGCTCTGTGGTAGAGGACAACCTTAAATTCTCAAGTAGCTGGTTGTTGCCTTTGGTTCTTTCAGTTTCCTTTGGTGGGTGGAAATTGTGAGTTAACTGCCAAGAAATTCTTGCTGTTTGAAACCCTGGCAGAGTGATGGGGAAAGTAGTGCTAATAAGAAGAACACCGTGGGAAGGGGAATCCTTGCCAGCAGGAAAACTCCACCCCAAATGTTTGGTTCAGAGTGTCTTGGTTGTCCAGTGTGTTACCTTCAGTGCGGGGACAGTATATATGACAGGTGTCATATAGTCTAGTTGGCTGAAATGAGTCTTGACATTTTTTGAGAAGAGACTGTCTTACTAGAATTATATGTTAGAATGTCAAATATTAGAATATTATATTAGAATTAAATGTAAAATGTATTAGTGATCTTTATTAGAATATAAATATATATTAGAAACAAAATATTCAAATATATATGCAAAAGGAAATCTTTTAGAACTGTTGAGGAAGCCATACAGCCTGAGCCACACCTCTGTCTTTATAGGCTGGATGTGCCCTGGGAGAAAATCCGCATTAGTGAACTGTTGACCTGGACCTGGACGGGGCTGTTCTCTTTACAGGGAGAAGTGTCGTTGGCCAATAGGTTGGAAATCCAGTAAACCACCGAGAAAACGGGGTAGCCGTTAGTCCTGCCTCTGGAAGTTGAATGGGAGTATGCAAGGGGGAATCATTTCACTGCTGATAGGAATAAGTTAGTGTGCTCCCCATAAAGTATAAATCTGTGGAAAGCTGTAGTTTATTTGATCTATTCTCTTAAGAGAATCACAGACTTTAACTGTCAAGCCATACTTAATCAAGACTCAAAATAAAATAATTGAGTGAGGGTTTGTTTTTTTTTTAAAGCAACATGTCTTTCCTAAGTGTGGAATTCAGTTCTCCTCATATTGAAATTATTACAATCCTTATCTTCCCTAACAGAGAATTCAAAACTTGTACTTAATTAGAGATTTTGGAGATGTGGGAAATTATCATTTTATTACTTATTTATTATTGAATACTATTAAGTTGTATTTTTAAAAAATACTTTACCTCTTAAGGATTTTAAAAGAACAGTTGAAACTTACCTTTACCTGAAAAAAATTTTTTATAGAAAAATACTGTATCAAATAAAAAGTGAATCTCTATCTCTGTTATAGGAAGTAATTATCCTGAATCAGTTTTTATAAAGGATAAATTATATCCTGTTTCCTCTCTGTAATTGGGGAAGCATAGTGTAAATTTTACTGTGAAAGGCTTAAGGCAAATATTTGTCCCAGATAATACAAAGGGTTGATATCTTTTTCCTTTAAAAAAAATGAACAAACAGGAAAACAAATACAAATTAGAAATGCCTAATAGATATATTAATTCACTCAACACTTAATTATCGAATGCCTGCTATGTATCAGCCGCTATTACTGGTGCTGGGCAAAGATGTAGGAGGTAAAATCCAGTTAGTAGACAAAATGTATGGAGAGTTACTCAACTTCATAAATATCAAAGGAGGCACATGAAAATATGACTGTAACCTACCAGGTTGGCAATATCTTTAAAAAATAGTGATTTTAATGTCATATCAATGTTGCTCCTGACAACATATTGTTATAGTTGTTTTAGAATGGAGTTTGTTGCAATCTCTAGCAATGTTCATACATGCAACAGAGCCACTCATGAGATTCCCAGCATAAAGACACAGTCCTACTTGTGGAAAAAAGTTTTATTCATAAATTTGTGTCACAGTGTCTTTTAAATAGTAAAAATATTGGGAAAAAACTATGTCCAAGATTATGGAATATTCAAGATTATGGAATGGTTGAATAAGCTGTGTGAGTGCCTTAAATTATATATTATGCAATTATATATTATGAAAACAATATTTCTAAAAAGTACATTAAGGGCACATTTCCTATATAAAATGCAAAGTGAACAAGCAGGGGGAAAATGAATGTGTCCTTTATACTTGTTTATAATCTTGTAAACACTTTGTCACCAAAATTCACTGTGATTGTGTTGTTAGGATTATGAGCAAATTTTGGGTTTTTTTCTCTAATCTTCAAATTTTATGAATATTCTTGATTTTTTAAATGAAATAATACAATTAAACATTTTAATTGTTAAAAACTTGCTTTTAAATATAAGCCTCATTGATTTAGTCAGTGGAGAGCTGCATAAACTCATTCCTCTTGGATGTTGTTGTCCTCAACCTATTACTACTGGTGTTAAACTGTGGTGGTTAAAAATGAGGGCAATGGAGCTAAACTGTCAAGGTTCAGAATTTGCTGCTACACTTTCTTATTGTGTACTTTGGTCAAGTGTCTAGGCTCACTTTCATTATCTGTAAAATTGTCATAATAATTTTGGTTATTGGATTGTTGAGAGGATTCAACTCATTAATATATGGAAAGCTCTTAGAATAGTGTGTGGTACAGAACTAGCTTCTGTAAATTAAAAAAAAAAATTTTATGTTCACCCGAGGACATTTTTTAATGCTATTTTTAGAGAGGGGGGATGGGGGAGAGAGAGAAAGAGAGAGAGGGAGGGAGGGAGATATCAACATGAGAGAGAAACATTGATTGGCTACCTTCTCATACATGCTTTAAGTGGAATTGAATCTGCAACCTGAGCATGTGCCCTGAATTGAAATTGAACCTGTGACCTTTCAGTCTACAGATGACACGCCCACCAACTGAGCCACACTGGTCAGAACACTTCATTATATTTTTATTAATTTAGTGACACCAAAATTTTTTGACTAAACATTTGCCAAATTAAATATTTTTAAAAATTTATCCCTTGAACACTATTTTATAAGAATATTGAATGTTTCCAGCACAGTGGTAAATACTGTATATTTTCTTACTTAGTCCTCACAGAAACTCAATGAGGGAAGTAAAATTATTTTTTTTAGTGAATTGCCAAAGATTTTCAGCTAGTAAGGGGGAATAATTCTATCAACTATAGAATGTAATATACTAATTCACATAATTAATGAGTTTTAAGAATGGCTGCTTCAAAGACTTTGCTCAAGCAATAACAAGAAAAAAAAGAATATCAAAACAAAATTTAGTTTATTCTCAGCCTTTTTGGCCAAGAGCAAGTGTGAGAACAATCAACCACCAATAAAAGATGGACTACCTAATTAAATTAATTTCTTCAATAATTCATTCCCTTGTAGTTTTTTGAGGGTATAAATAAAACTTTAGGAAAAATTAGATAATTTACATAAAATGACATGTAGTGCTTTAGGTTAAAAAAATGCATGGCTCAAACAGTACAAGATTTTTTACAAGACAAACAATACGAGATTCATTAGAGCATATTAAATGACTACTGAAGTCATTATGAAAATTAGTAAGTGTAATAAATTTATGAGACAGGTTTAAAAGCTATATGCTATGAGCTTTAGAAAAAACTCATAGTATTTTTTCTAAATAAGAAAGTTACTCTAAATAATCTAGTGAAAGACCAGGGCACATGGCCAAAGCTTTCTACATTTAGCTTCTATGGTCACTGATCTTTAATGTTAAACTAGATATTGCATGAATACTTTGTTCATTATATTTTCCTATGAACTAAATAAAAAGAGTAATAGCAAATTGAATTTTGGAACTTAGATTGTGATTTCAAATTTATAAATAAAATGAAGTACAGTAAGGAAAAAATGGGATATTATGCTCTGGCCATACAAATAAATTTTACAGATAAAAGACAAAGAAGATGTGCAAAGAGGAAAAGAGAGATAGTGGGTTAGGTAGGTAATAGTTGAACATAAGTCAGCAGGACTAACTGAATTAAAAAATATATATGCATATATATAAATTAACAAGGTTAAATAAAACTACTATAGCAATAAATACAGGATTTATCTCCTTTTTAAATCAACTGTCATCAGATAATTTTAAATTTTGCCCTGTAATGCTTACCGAAATAAAATTTAGATAATCCAGTTCAAAGGAAAGTTAAATGGTTATCGGTAGGATTAGAGCAAGCTAAGGGAAATCAGAGAAACCTTGCGCTGCTTTATTTTTAACAAGAGGTTGTATTCTAAACTGGGGCTTTTACACTATGTCATTCTCATGATACCAGAACTGCTAGTATAACTAACAGAATTACCTTCAGAGATTATGATTTTTCCTTCTCTGGGTGTTGCAAAATGGACTTATGAATGTTTGAAATGACAAAGATAGTTGCTACACACAAGAGGATGGTTTCCTTTTAAACATAAGGTATAAAACAAAATGCTGAAACCTTCAGTGGTCTTTTAAATACTGTGTAATTAAGTCTGTTTTCCTTTTCTTAATATTGTTCATGTTGAGTAAAATATAGCAAAAATGATTCAGTGTCTTATGTTCACAGTAAGAAATAAATACATTTTAATTTCTTCCCAATGCACACGTGTATGCAAAAGCCTCAAATTTTGTGAAGCAATACCTAAACGTACCATAAACAATGTACTATCTGTACTAATTCTATTCCATTCAGGGTCTTTTCATTCCATCCCAGTTTTTTAAAAGTGCTTTTTATTATTTCATAAGATTTCATAATCCATGAGTAGGCTGACACTTGCAGTTTCAAAAAAGAAAAACTAGACTGTAGGATTCTCTTTCTGCTATGTTAATTTTAGTTTGGATACCATTCTTTATTTAATTTCACCACCAAATGTCCTAAGTGGTACAGTCATTAACAGTTAGTACCTTCATCACAGATCACAGAAGCTGGAACTAAGCCTAGATAGAGATTATCTGTCCCTTCCCTGCCCCTGGGTTGGGTGTGTGTGTGTTCAAATTTTGCTATAGAAACTTTCAAGCATATTCAAAAGTAGAATATTATAATGAGTCTCATATAATGAGTCTCACTGGGTTATTCTGAAGTAAATTAATACATATTTTTTATCTGTAAAAACTGTAGTGTGCATCTTTAAAAGATAATCTTAAAAAAACTATATCCAAAACATTTTTACTACACTAAAAAATAACAGTAATTCCTAATGTCATCAAATATCCTGTCAGTATTTACATTTTTCTGTCATAATTTTTAAAAATGATTAATAGAAAATTTATTTAAACAATAATACATACAGTCATCATTGCTAGACTTTACATGAGATGTTAAATGTTCAATCCAATTTTCCTTCCTGGTTAACTTTTTTTTCCTATCTCTTTCAGTTTTAAAAATATAATACTGGTCTTGGGAGTGAGTCTGAAGTTGGGATAGACATTTGCTTGTGTTGTGTAGGTCCAGTGAGTCAAAGCAGGATCTTCGATGGGCCTTTGGTGGCCGGGGTCATTGTACTGAAGCAGGTACTCCCTTTTAAGCCAAGATCTTATGGCCAACTGTTCAGCTTATGCCTTCTGGGTTTATGGAGATATGCCTGTTCTCACCTGGGTCAAGGGTAGGGGGCAAGGTGGCCTTGCGAACCTGGTGCACAACTGCACTGTCAAAAATTTTTTTAAACTGGTTTGAATTAGGAACCAAAGTCTGTATGTTATATTTTTGAGTGATACATCTCTTTCATCTCTTGAACTTTTTTTTTTTTTTTTGTATGTGTATGTGAGTGTGTGTGTGTTTATTGTTGAAAAAGTTAGGTTGTATACAAGTGCCCTATTATGGTCATTGAACATATTTCTTTGTCCTTTATATTTCCAGTAAACTGGTAGCTATATTAGGAGGCTTGATTAAGTTTTGCAATATTGACAATGCTGCAAAAGTGTTTTGAATTCCCTATTGTGTGACATCAGGAGAAACAAATATTTGGTGACCTTGCCTTTTTATGATGTTAGGATTGATCAGTGGCTTTCCATTGTGTCATCTGATGTGTTCATTATGAAAGCTCCCATTGGCTTTCTATCAAATGGATTATTCATTGATGGACTTTGTGATGATCCATTACTCTATTGAGTATTTCAAAATGGTGATATTTAACTCTATCCTTTTCCACTTATTAGCTGAAAATTTCTATAAAGAAGGACTTTACCTTCGTTAACACTTTGATTTTCTCTATGATTATTTCATCATAAGGAAAGACAGGATAAATGTGTGATTTTTTTCTCCCCCTTTATCATCAGATTTTTAGAATAACAGTTCTTTAGACTCCTCCAAAGGTAACCTGCTAAGTTTTTGGTTTTAATTTTTTGCTTATTATTCTGAACTGATGGATTTAAACTTATTTGATGTCCTTTACATCACTGAAGTTATTGTTCTATCTGATGCTTAAATTGTCCCATCTGTGGCCAATGGGGGAACTTTCAAATTGGCTCATGGTCTTGGGAGTCTTTGATTTTCCCAGGTCCTGTGGTACATTTTGTGCCCCAGACCTAGAATCAGCTATACCTCCAAGGACTGGCCAGGCTTTTAAGTTCTCAGATAAAGAAATGAAGTGCCTTGATGGAAAGAGGCTGTTGGAAGACTAGTTTGGGGGTCAGTGCCCTTTTCACTATCTGGTACCGCCTCTATGGGTCTGAACCAGATATGCTTGTTGCCTTGCCAGCAGTCTTTCCCTTTTTCCTTCTGTAGGTTACATTTTCCACACAGGCGTAGGTTGATAGCCGCCATATTGTCACTGTCGAAGCTTTCCTGTGCTGCTTCGTGTGCCCTGATTTGGACAATGAGATATAAGGGGAAAGATAGTGGGAACTTATTTAGAATCGGTTTGTAATTTTACTTTGAAAAATGGGTGTTTTGCTTCTGAATTTTTTTCAATATTATATTTAATTTTCAAAAAACTGTTCAAGACTGTTTTTCATTTTCCAAGTGGTCTGGATGATGAAAAACAATGGATAGTTTATAAATAATCTCAGTTTCTTTTTGGAGTCTCTTAAATGATCTTAGCAGATACAGATTTATCTCCCTCATTATGTTTAGTTCTGGGGGATATCTAATAATTATAATAATTAATAATAATCTTATTTTGTACCAGGAAGTAGCCTAAGAGCTTTCATGTATTAACTCACTTAATCCTCAAAATGACCCTATTATTATTATCCTCAAATTATAGGGTAGGAAACTGAGATAAAGAGAATTCATGTGATTTATCTAAGATCACTGTAACAAGTGGGGGGCCAGGATTCCCACTCAGACAATCTGGTTCCAGACAGTATTAAGATTGGTTTTTATTTTCAGAGTACCAGTTTACTAGGAGCAGATGGAGTTGGGCTAGAAATGTATTTCGAAGTGGATTAATAATATATGTGGTCCCTCATTAGCATATTTTGTGGCCTCTGTTTAAAGTTAGTATATTTAGTTTATGTGACTCCAATCAGATATGGGACCCTTTCTTAGATACCTAGAATTATATGTAGCTCATCAACATATTGATTTGATTTTCCATATTAAAAAATTGCTTGGGAAATAAAACCCAGTGGCATCATATGAGGCAGTTTAGATTTAGATCATGATCATAATACAGATGAGAATGTTGCAAACTATTTCTAAGCAATAGAATTTTTAAAGTTCTGACAAGCTCACGTGTAAGAGAAGCTAATAATTTATATTTCAGATATGTGTTCTCTGTTTAAGCACATTAATTTTTAACCACATTAATCACTAGGTATATTATTGAGAAATGCATCATTTTAACCACATTGATTTTTGAGAAATCTAGTAGGGAAATGGATATACAAACACATCAGGTAATTTTCTCTCAATTTACAATGATACAGTCAGACTTGCTACCCATGTCACCTTGTTCTTATTTACCCCACCTTCTACGTCTCACAATATATGTTTCATCTGGAAAGAAAGCATGTCTATTTCTATAAACTCTTAGCTTAAAAATTTTAAACATAGTCTATTTTTCTTAGAAGCTAGCATTAAAATACTATTTGTGACCTTTATTTAAAATTGGTTACTATTATTACTTCAAAGAATAACAGAATAAAGACAATTGTTTATCTTTGGTTTTATGTGTAATAAAAACCACTTAGGCAGAACTGAAATAGAGAAGTAGTTTGATCCAGTAAAAAGTATACTGGGAGAGTTAAGGTTTAGGTACCAGACTCACCTCTGTGGTATGGAGTCGTTTTTAAAAGTTTTTCAGCTCTTCTGTTTCATCATATGTAACATAAAAGGCTTAGTGAGGTCAGGGTTGTGTAGGCACACAGGCTTTGTGTTGTCCATGCAGCCCCCTCTCAAGGAATTGGATGCAGGTGGTCACTGTGGTTGATTAGAATTGATCCAAGGATGAAACCAACCCATGGGATTAAATGTAAGGTAAATTGGTTCCTCCCTCCTACTTTCTTCCAAAATCATACCTGAGAAAATTTAATTGTATTTGTGTTTTTACAAAGTTTCTATGAGGTATTCTATTTTGAAACGATAAGTTGCTGTTCAAGAAGACACAGTCTGAAGACTCAATTAATGGTAGGTTTGTATGCATATTGAAGCCCCCCCCAACATAGATTCTAGGAAAGGAGACAATTTCATACTGATTTGGGGCATAGCTTCATAATTAGAATTGTTGAGTACTGTAAATGAGTCTTTTGAAGATGGCTTTAAAAGGAAGTGCGCTAAGTGCTTCTCAAATTATCTATGATCAAGGACCAGTTTTGTTTTTTTTTTAAATTACCCATTTGTTGCCAACTGATACTTTTGTAAAAAAACAATAAAAAATGAAAAATGCTTTAAAAAATGCTTTAAATTAGAAAAATGCTTTAAAAATGACCAACACAGTAGAAACCAACATTCAACAGACAAAATTACTTTACCTAATTGCTATGAAAGTTTCTAAAGCAGTCTTTTAATTTTTATAAGAAATAGTTTGTAGTGTGACATTGGCTACAAGCCAAACTTTGTGTGGCATTGCTGCAAGAGGTTATATTGTAGGAGTCGCAAATATATATATATACAAGATGGATGAAAAAATAGTGTTTCCTAATCATGAAGATGGTGGCATGGGGGTAAGGATGGTTGTTCATCCTGTGTTAGATCAGAATTTAGTAGCACTGGCTGTCAGCTCTGTAACAGTGTTACTGGAGCACAGCTATACATATTCACCTGTGTTTTGTCTACAACAGACTTGGATAATTTTGACTGAGACCATATGATATGCAAAGTCTAAAATATTTACTATAAGGGCCTTTGTAAGAGTTTGCCAACTCCTGCTTTAGGTTTGAAAGTGACAATTGTGAATGATCGTTACTTATATAATGCTTATTTCTCCTTTTTTTGGGGACTATATTATGTTTGTTTTAATGCATCGAATATATTATTGTTTGACTTTTTTCTTCTAGTCACTGATGCACCTCATCAGATAGATTTGGAGAAAGATAAAGAAAATGAATGGATCAGTAAAGATCAAATAAAGAAGAAGAAAAAGAAGCACAAAGGCTATCAACCGAACTACTTTCTCTCCATTCCGATCACCAACAAAGAGGTGCTATTTCTTTTTAAAAAACCAACAACTATTTTTACTACAAAGTTTTAAATTATATTTAAAGTACAATAAATACTACTTGTAAGCCCATTTTGTCTCAGCTTTTAAGAGTTTCTGTTGACATTTTAACTGGGCCATCCAGAGAATATTCCCATTTAAGTGGAATATATTTTAAAAATAATTTTGAAAAATATTATTTAAACAGTCATATTTAAACAGTTTTGCAAAAGCCACTTGAAAAAGTATTACCAGATAGCATGTCAAGTTCCTTTCTAAGCATTTGTTCACCATAAGGAAACTTTCAGAAGCTGAGAGCAGTGACAAGGTACTAAAAGAGGATCCTGAAGTCTTTGCTGGGGAGGTAAACTGGGATTTCTTGCTGCTTAGTCCTGTTTATAGTAATGATGATTACAACACAGTTTCTTTGATATTGTCATATCAACTTAATGTTACATGACAGACTTGGTAGAAATTACTAAAAACCTGAAAAATTAACATGATATGAATAATAGGAAATTAGATCAATTAGACCACACCAGGAAACCCTTATATGTGGCTGAGAAAGAAAACTACAGTATCGACTTAAAACTGTTACAGCAGTGATGTAGGAAATGAGATGCCTTACAAAAGAATGCCTCTCTTAGAAGACTGACTGCTTTTACATCTTGGCCCAATTTAAGAGCCAGATCTGAATTTCTGTTGGATTGTGGGTTATATCTCTTTTACTAGGCATATTTTCAGTTTGCTTCTCCACTTATTTAACTAAAATATGCCCAGGGCATGCGAATGAGTTCTTAAAAATCGAATCAAACAAAAGTAAAATAAAAGAAACATCAAAAGAAAAAAATTCTGTTGGGGTACTCTAGGAAATACCTAGTCTATGAGATAAGGTTTAGCCAGGGAGAGAAGACAAATAAAAAGAGATGTTGTATTCCTAACAATACAAGATTTTAGAATCATATTCTAATTTTACTGGTACATACTGGTGGGTTAACAGTTAAATAGTTCTTAAAAGTATTTATTTTAATGTAACCAACAAATATATATTATTTTAAAATAGTTGTAAGTTATTTGGAAAGGTTTTCTTTGAAATAAAGGATCACGTGTACAAATGGGCATTAGAAGGGAATAGGACGTCAAAGGTGGTACTGCTTAGCCAACCAGTCAGAAGCCAGGTCCTAGAGAAACTGAATGTGAAATTGGAGAAGTGACATCCCCAAGAATATGCGATTGATGATTGGAAGAGACTCTAGTTTCCTTATTTTGGTTTGTTGTTTAAAGAGTGTTCCACTGCAGTCCATCAGTATAGAAGCTGTTAAAACTTCTATACATTGCTTTCATGGGGCCCTTCATTTTCTCTTTCTCTCACCCCTTCACTGTTGGCTTTCATGGTGGGCTGAACAGCAGCTCCGCCTCACCCTTCACGCCTGTTCCAAGGTGACGGCAGGAAGGAGGATGGGAGACCTGTCTGCAAGTCTTAGCTCTCCCGAAGCCGCCATAGTTTCTGCTTCTCAACTTCTGGGATGTTGTGTAGAAAGGAGCAAGAGTACAGGCTTTGGAGTCTGACAGACCTTGTTCAAATACCAACTGGGTCACAAACTCTGCTGTGGATGTAGGTCAGACCACCGACTTTCTGTAGTTTTAGTGTCTTCAGGTGTAAAATGGAGGTGATAATGATTATTTTCTAAACCCAAATCTGGACATGTCACCTCCCTGCCTATATATTTCAGTGCTTTCCCACTGACATTAGGATAAAGACAGAGTCTTTGTCATATTCTATAAGATTCTGCATTGTCTGACCTCCCCTTTAGGCCTCTTCCTCCTGCTTGAGCCCTTTAGGCCTTCCTTGAACTTGCCGTGTTTCCTCTGCCCCAGGGAAAGCCTTCTATGGCTGGCTGTTTTCTTTGCTCTCTTGGTTTTGTTAATGCCAAAAATCTCAGCTCAAACCTCTTGGCTATGACCACCCAGACTAGGTCAATCTTCCCCTCCCCCGAAAAGACCTTCATAGCTTTCATTTTGTCATTTGTCATCCTTACAATATGACACTTGTTAGTTTTCCTCACAAAGTTTCTCAGCTTATTCTCAGTACCTAAAACAGTGCTTGGCCAAGGGTAAACACAAAATAATGTCATTTCAGGGACAAAAGATTTTTTTTTGGCATTCTAAGTTACAACCAGAACATTACAAATAATAAATACGATGTTATAATGTTGATTTTATAATATAGGTTCAACAGTAGTTGTCTGTCTTCAAGGGTAGGCTCGGGTAACCTGTAATAGTTGGAAATACAGTTTTCAAATAACCTCGAAACCAAATAATTGAATGTTTCCCTCTCAAGAGACTTACTTGTAGGTAACAGGAAGCTTATGTATAAATATGGGGTTGAAAGGTAAGAATGGGTCTTCAGAAGATACGTTTTTATATCTTTTGTATGAGTATCTTTTTTATTTGTTTGTTTTCAAGTATCTAATGTTAATTTTCTTTTTAAACTACTTACTGGAGCTTTTGTGGGAAGGCCTGGGAAAAGAAGCAGCGTTTATAACATTGTTTCAATGGGAGACTGCATTCCAAATTCCAATTAAGTGACCTGCAAACAAGCTTTTGGAAGCCAGCACATTCACAATGAGTTGCTCTACTTTTGGCCTCTACTTGTTGGCATCTAGTTTTAAAGAAAAATTTTCAGACTCACATGGATCTTTGACTTTTAAACATGTTCTTAGACGTTTCAAATTCTTTATTAATGGAAAAATCATGATTTCATATTTTTTAAAAATGGAATTGGAAAATGAATTGGAATGGCTGCATAAAAAATCCTGATTTCAGGTATATGAAAGTATGTGTTTCTCCATTACCTGTAGTCACACGTTAGTTTAAATATCAAAATAAAGAAGAAAAGTTAATGGAGTTATACTGAATCTTCAGTGTTTCATAATTACTTAGGTTTTATATGCTGTCTTGAGAGGTAATAATATAAGGTAAATCAACATTAAAAAACATAAGGGAACAATCAGAAGCTGATTGAAATTAGGAGTATAATTTTTTTGTAAGATAATTTTTATACTAATGGAAAAATATGATTTTCTTTAGAGGTTTTAAAAGGCATTTGTTACATTTAATTCTGTATTTCATCATTTTGTAATGTGAAAATTGCTGGTCTTAGAAAAATATGAAAGTAGATTTGTGCATTTGGTTTCTTTTTGGGAAATGTAATTGTGAAAGTATTTAACATCATGTATGTTAAACACTTGGTAAATATAGAAAATTCTCCTCCTATTTGAGGATTTTTTTTACTTTTCTTCAGTTTTTACTATATCATCCAAATTTTAAGTTATTTTCATGGTTGTAGACAAGAAAAGTGAGAGTGTTCAGCTTTGAAGACAAGTAGCAAGATGTTGAAAGTTGAGGTCAGAGACATTGGCTGTGTGGTAGAATGTAACATGCACACACTCCCTTATGCATACTACCTTTAAGGCATTTTCTTTGAACTCATATATGCTTTGACTCATTTAGAAAGTTTTAAAGATATAAAAATGAGTTATCTCATTGCATTGTTTTCATGCATGTGGAATATGGCTTGGTGAGGCTTAGCAGATGGATATGATTTATTCTCTAAACACAAAAATTACTCAGTGAATGAAATTTTTAAAAAGTTAATAAAGCTTTTTAAAAATTATATTTTATTGATTATGCTATAACAGTTTTCCTGATGTTTTCCCCTTTGTCCCCCCTCCATCCAGCAACCCCTACTTCCTCAGGCAATACCCCCACCATCGTTCATGTCCATCCATGGGTCATGTGTATAAGTCCTTTGGCTGCTCCGTTTTCTATACTGTACTTTACATTCCCACAGCTATTCTGTAACTACCTATTTGCACTTCTTAATCCCCTCGCCTCTTCACCCATTCTCCCATACCCCCCACCCAGCTGGCAACCATCAAAATGCTTCCTGTATCCATGATTCTGTCTCTCTTCTTGTTTGCTTAGCTTGTGTTTTGGATTCAGTTGTTGATAGATTTGTATTTATTGCCATTTGATTGTTCATAGTTGTGATTTTCTTTTATTTAAATAAGACCCTTTAACATTTCATATAATAATGGTTTGATGATAATGAACTCCTTTAGTTTTTTCTTCTCTGGGAAGCTGTTTATCTGCCTTTGAATTATAAATGATAATCTTTGCTGGGTCGAGCAATCTTGGCTATGGGTCCCTGTTTTTCATGACTTTGAATATTTCTGGCCAATCCCTTCTAGCCTGCAAAGTTTCTTTTGAGAAATCACCTGACAGCCTTATGGGATCTCCCCTGTAGGTAACTAACTGCTTTTTCTTGCTGCTTTTAAGATTCTCTCTTTATTGTTAACCTTCGGCATTTTGATTATGATGTGTGTTGGAGTGGGCCTCTTTACATCCATCTTGTTTGGGACTCTCTGTACTTCCTTGACTTATATTTCCTTCACCAAATCAGGGAAGTTTTCTTTCATTATTTTTTTCAAATAGATTTTCAGTTTCTTGCTCTTTCTGTACTCCTTCTGTCACATCTATGATGTGAACGTTGAAACACTTGAAGTTGTCCCAGAGGCTACTTATACCATCTTCTTTTTTTTGGGCGGAGGGGGGCAGGGTAGGTTTCTTTTTTCTTCTTATTGTTCCGATTGGTTGTTTTTTGCTTCCTTATATTCCATATCATTGAATTGATTTTTGGCTTCATTCACTCTACCATTGCTTCCCTGTAAATTGTTCTTTGTTTCAATTAATATATCCTTTGTTTCTGACTGCATCTTTTTTTATGCTGTTGAAGTCCTCACTAAGTTCCTTGATCATCTTTATAACCGGTGATTTGAACTCTGCATCTGATAGATTGCTTACCTCCATTTCATTTAATTGTTTTCTGGAGTTTTGATCCATTCTTTCATTTGAGCCATGTTTCTTTGTATCCTCATTTTGGCAGCCTCCCTGAGTTTTCTTCCCAGGTATTAGGTAGAGTTGCTTTGACTCCGTGTCTTGGTCATGTAGACTAATGTAGTAGGTGCCCTGTAGGTTCCAGTGGCACAGCCTCTCCTATCACTCAAGATGGGTACTTGAGGTGCACCCTTTGTGGGGGCTGTGTACACCCCACTCTTGTAGTTGAGGCTTCATTGCTGTTGGAAGGTCAATTGGAGAGATTTACCCAGGCCAGTCAGCTGTAAGGATTGGTTGTGACTGCTTATCACCAACCTCTGCCCTGTGTGGAAGATCAGTTGTGCAGGGGCAGGGTGGTGGTACTCCAACACTGTCTGTAGCTGTCTACTGGGTGCGCAGGCTGTGGTGTTTCCCGGGTGGTGTAGGCCAAGGTCAGCCCCTGCTTGTGTTTCACCCAGGGCCACCCTGCCTGAGTTATAAAGTAATCTGAGGTGGCCGCTACTTGTGCTGGGCTTGGAGATTCCCAGGCAAAGCTGTGAATCTAGGCTGGCTGCTGCTAGTGCCAGGCCTGGGGCTCACTGAGGCCAGCTGTTGCTTGTTTGAGAGCATTTAGGAAGTTGTGAAGCAGAGCCAAGACCAGCCATTCATATGGAAAAGCAGCTTGCCATGGGCCCATAAGTTGGGTGGGACAGAGTCTCTGGGGATCTCCAAGGTGGGTCAAACAGTGTTAGCCAGGTTGATGGAGTCTCATATATGGTTTTGGTTTTAATTTTTTAAACCAAAAATTAAACAGAGCCAGCTGGTTGGCTCTGTTGTTGGGGGGAGGGTTTAGAAAAGGACAATAGCTTCTGCTCACCTTGGTGCCACGGCCTTCATTTTCTTCCTGTATACCCCTGGTGCCTTTCTAGCTGTCACCCCAGTGCTGGAGCTCAGGGGGAGTGAGTCCAAGCAGGTGAGTCCATGTGTAGGTTCTTTCAGAGGAACTGCTTGGCGCTCCAGCAGTTTCTTCCACCTACTCAATCCCCACTGGCTGTTGCAGTCAGAAGTTGTGGGGACTTATCTTTCTGGCACTGGGACCCTGGGCTGGAGAGCCTGGCATGGGGCTGGGACTCCTCACCCCCGAGAGATCCCTCCTGAATTTATATCCACCACATGTGGTTGAGGGACCAACCCATTCCACATCAGCACTTCTCCTACCAGTCTGGATGGATGCGGTTTCTTTAATTTTGTAGCTGTCGGACTTCCATTCAACTCAATTTCTGTGGTTCTGAGTGGTGGTGGTTCTATATTTTAGTTGTAATTTTGATGTGGCTGTGCAAAGAGGCAAGGCACGTCTGCCTATGCTGCCATCTTGACCAGAAGTCAAGTTAATAAAGCTTTTTATTTTTAAAAGTTTCTTTCAATGTCGTATTTAAATATGACTCTATAGTATTAGATTTTTTAAATGTACACTCTGCACTACTGCTAATGGCTGTGGATTATAGTGAAAGATAAGCTTGAATGGATTTATTGAATTTTAAACAATGGCTATAAAATTAGTTTCCTTTGGCTTTTAATGTCATTGGTACTTTTTTTAATGGCATACAGACAAGGCTCTGAAGTATTTTTTCTTTTTATCTTTTAAGAATGCAATTAGGAATAAAATGTGTTTCAAAAATGTTAAGATGATATCAAGGAATACATAAATTAATCTGACCCATCAAAGAATAATTAGACATATATTATATGATTAGATTAACTTCAGAATTTTCATGAGTTTGAGGTCAATCTTGCATTATAAGTACTGTGTGACTTCAGAGAAATAGTCTTCAAAGTGTTTTACAGTTTTTAATTAGCAACTTTACAAGCTACCAGATAATTCAGAGATATGAATGGTCTAAAACTATTTTACCATGTAGGACATCACACTAAAATGTTGCATATACAAATAAATGGAATTTTTTGAGTGTTGTCCTGAATTTCTGTATAATTATTATTTGAACTTAGAATGAAAACCAATGTTTTAAAACTAAGAAAATACAAATACTATACCCACTAGATGCAAGTAGCAAACCTTCAGTTGTGACAACCAAAATGTGGCCAGACATTGCCAAATATCCTCTGGAAGGCAAAATTGCCCAGGGTAGAGAACCAGTGATTTTTAGTAGTATTGACAATGTTACATACCTTATGTCAGGCAAATGGCATAGTGTTTACAAAGTAGTTTTTTTACTATGTTGCTTGTCTACTGTGATCTTTAACACACCTTTATAAGTTGGGCAGTGCACATTTTATTATTCTTGTTTTGCAATGTAAGAAAATGAGACTAGGTGACTTATATGGGGTCACACCTGTGGCAGACCTGGGGTTAAAATCTAGGATTTCTGAGGTAGGTTCAGCACTCTTCATTTGTTGCATCACGCTGTATAATATAACAGAATTCTCCTCCTAAGCCACTTTTTCATTATCAGTTATGCCAGTATTACCCTTGTATCAGCTAAGATTAGCAGATGTAGTTATATTGTTTTGAGATCTGAGATCAGGTGTCTTTGGGCACCTGTTTAGGCCCTTTCCATATGAACCTGGATCTTCTTGAGCTGCTTCATTATTCCCAAAAGCCGATTTCGGCACTTCATTGCACCAGGAGAAAATTCTCAAAATTTAAATTTAAAATTTAATACAGACTTACACTAAAGGATTTTTTTTTTTTTGAGAGGAGCAGTGTGTTCCATTATACAGTATCCAGTAAGATTTCCTAAAAAAAAAATCCTTTCGGTGTGTTTTTCCCCTCGATGTTTCATTTCTTAAGTCAGTACCAACATCTCTGACCCTCTCCTTGCCTGGGTGAAAACAAATTCTTATAACTCTTACTCCCTTGCTCTTTATCTACATCTTCTCCTCCTTACCCTTCCTGAATCTTTTCTTTTAGGTGCCTCGCTCACTGTTTCTCATCTACTGCAATTTGTTCTTTACCCAAGTTCCTTTGCTGTTTTGGGTATATGATCTTAAAGGGATTTTTTAATCTGTGCTTCAACTTTTTAGATAGGAGTATTTTCAATATCTACCTCTTAGGATCATAGAGAGGCTTCGGTGAACTAAGGTAAGTAAAAAGTTTACTATAGTGCTTAGAATCTAGTGGCCACACTGTAAGGCCACTAGATGCTGTCATTGGTTAAATATTGTTTTTATTATTATTAGCAGGCACTATGGTATGGTGGCAGGGTAGAAGAATTAGATATTGCCCTTCAGGAGTTTATAATTTAGTTTTATCAATATAGAGTAGAGGGAACTGTGGCTCTGTAAGATCTTTGTGTATTGTTATGTTACGAGCATTTTATTTATCAGGCCATCAGTATTCTTTATGACAATAGAAGTGACATCTTGCATAGGGAAATATTATGTTAGGTGTAACTGGGTCAGTTCCTAGCAGGAAAATGCTGTTTCCTGTGTTACTCTTTTCCAGATTGCAAGGACTAGAGAAACACTGTGGTTCTTTTGGGTGATGTAAATTTATTGTAAAGACACATGAGCAGCCAGATCCCAGGAGAGCATCCCATGATTTTCCCAGTCCCATTCCTCAGAAAATGGGAGCATTGTTCAGGATAAAACAGCTGCTCTAGTATCAGAACAGTCTGCTGGGCTCATGATTCAGTTTTTTCTTATCTCTGCCCCCTTTTTATTGACTCTTTTTCTATCTCCAGTCCCTCCCTCCCCTTCTTTTTTTCTCTGTGACAAATTCTGCTGCCTCAGGTCTTCTCTCTGCTCTCTTTTCTCAGGGTATGGCTATTTCACATTTGAACTGTTTTCTAGTACATTCACATTTAGAAATTGGCTAGAACTGGTTCTAGCTGGAAACGAGAAGGGAAGAGGCATCATTCCTCTTCTTGTTTCCAAGTAGGTAGTGAGATGGGGAGGCTGATAAGGGACCTGGGATTTCCCCTGGATGCAAATTGTAATGTCTTTTCTAACATACATATTTGGACTTCTTTGCCACTGTCCCTCCTCACATGTCCGGAAAAATGACAATAGTCATTACTGTTGAAATTATTGCTGTTTTAAAAAATCTTAAAGGCCATGAGGAAAGAGTTCTTATACACATTCATTAGGGGAAAAATAAATATGACTTTCAACAGAAACGGACTGTTGTCTGCTGGTTTGATCTTTCTATGCAAGAGTAAAACTTATTTTTAAGAAAGATCATAATTATAGTAAGTCATACCGTACATTCAAGGACAAGTTTCTGAAGAGATGCATGGCCATTGAAAGTTTTTGTACTCAACCAGTGACCCAGTCTGAAATAAGGATGTTAAGTGCCATGTTCTTAAGATGGACAAGCACTGTATGATTTTTAAAACTTATACATGCTATTAAGCTTTCCAATCCATCTGTTAGGATATTTGAGAACAAGTAAGCATTATTTGCTTGAAGAATTTTGACATTTCTGATTTTGATTGTGGCTTAATTTTCTTCTTGATTTACATTTTGTCATAAGGAAATTTTGCTTATCTGATCTCTATTTTGTATGTATGTGTGTGGATTAGATTATAAGAGGAATTAAGATCCTGCAAAACGCAATAATACAACAAGATAAGCGGCTGGCCAAGGCAATGATCAGTCACGGGTCATTTCATGTTACCCTGCTAGTGATGCAGTTGTTAAATGAAGATGAAGTAAACATGTGAGTATTGTGTCTTTCTTGAATATTGTTTTTCAAATTATTACTTTGATATGAATATACATAGCAGAACCCCAAAGGCATTTCAATTCTAAAGAAGTATTCTTTATTATGTTAATGTTATTCCAATTAATAGTCAGTGTATAGAATTAGCTGTGTAAATGCTGTTTCTAATCTTGACTTTTAAGCTCTGTTTTTGTTATCAAGTGGTAGCCCTTGATTATGCAGTAGTTTTGCCCATGTTAATTATGTAAACACTCTGGAGTCTGACCATTTAGATTAGGATTCTAGATAAAGATTCTGGAACATACCTTGGCATAATCATCTCTTAATAGATGCCTGATTTTCGAAAAAATTATTTACCTTTTAAGTAAATGGAGAAAATAATAGGACTAATGCATGTAAGAGTTCTTATTATTGGTCCTAGCACATAGTAGGCACTCAATATTATTATCTGTTAGCACTATTGTTCCACTAGGTCAATGTAGAATTTCGGTTTTACTGCACCCATCCTTAGAATACCTGTTCTTTCCCCACTCCCAATCCCAGACGTGTGCCATAAGCTTTTGACTCTTGCTTTCCAGCCTGGAGTGGAGAGACCTTGCTCTTTCCCCAGGGGTTCTCTGGAAGACTCTGTGTACATGTGGTCTTCCCTTTCCTGTTACCTCCTGTATAGCCCTCTGGAATAAGCTCAAGCGTAAGGAGTCGAACCTGCAACCTTTTGGTGCATGGGACCACACTCCCACCAACTGAGCCTCCAGGCCACGGCGTACATTGTGATTCTAGCAGTTACGTCTTTGAAACAGTGGAACCTCATGTCTTTAGAGATCAGCCTTCTGATCTATCCCAACCTACTCTCCCCAAGAGCAAGTCTTGAGCACCCCGCAATGGCAGAAAAGACTAGAAGATTTTACTTGACTCACTTTAACTGTTCAGTTTGCCAGTCAGAAGAAAAATAAAAACAAAAACAAAACTGTTGATGCTCTTAAAAGAAGCCAAAGAAGATGTGACACAAGATGAAAGCCCTAGGGAAAAAGAGAACTTGTCCTGGGTGTGTTAGAAGAGTGTATAAATCAGCATTCTCCCGAGAAACAGAACCAATAAGATGGACGTCTGCGTGGATATCTAGATATATTGATCTCTCTCTATATCTACATCTATTTATATCTATATCTATGTCACCTATATCTATATGTATATTTATTTTAATGAATTAACTCATGTAACTGTGGGGGCTGGCGAATCCAGAACCTGTAGGGCAGTCTGGCAGGCCGGAGACCCAGGGAAGAGGTGATGTGCAGTCTCAAATTCAGTGGCCGTCTAGAGGCAGAATTCCTTCTTCCTTAGAGGACGGCTGTCCTGTCTAAATTTCAAATGCAGTCTTTGGGTCTGACCTCTAGTTTCAGAATTCTGTTTCCTATACGTGTATACTTTTTACTCATTTTATCCCACATAAGCCTTTTCATAAGTTGCTCTTGAAAAGATACTCTATTTAAAAGACTGAAAGTTAGTGATACTTACCATAGGTCTATGGACTCCTTCTTATTCTTTGATTGATGATATCTCACTAGGACAAATTTGTTGATTTATGCAACCAGAGAACTAAAAAATTGGACTAAGTTTAGATCATCTATCTTTCTTTAAAGAAAAATGGGATATAGAATTCACTGTCTCAGAAAAAGCCCTAACCTTTAGGATGAGTTGTTTTAGCACATCATTACATTTAAAATGAGTATCTTGAGTTCCTCTGATTTATGATAGATGAGCCAGAAGTGGCTGTTCTGTTTTTACATGTTCTAACGCATAGCACACAGTGAAGGACAGTATTGCAGTAGAAATGTGTGCATTGTGTCTTTTTCGATGAACATCAATATGGTTAGGAAAGATTGAATTTAGGATGGGGATTTGGAGGCATAATGAGAAATGTTGACATTTCCAGAGTTGTTTTAAGTATTGTACATTATGTTATGACAGAAATGAGTCTCAGTGTGGAAGCTATAGATGACCATCCGTTCAAAACTTTATGTGAAAACTAATTTAGAGATGGGAAATATCTAGGAAAATACCTAAATTTTTTGTATACATTTAACATATAATTACTGATGAACAAATCATTGATCAAGATAATTTAAATTAATAGTGGTTCACTAGAGGGTGTTTTAAAGTGCTGTCCATAAAGAATGTACTTATTTCTTTTTTGAGTAATTGCTGCCCTCTAGTGAGATTTTAATTTTTTTCTCATAATAGAGTACCTATCCAAAATCCTTTTTAAAAGGGAAATAACTGATCCTAATTTTAAACTATTCCAGCCCTAATAATGTCTAATTAATTAATATAGTAAATATTTGATTTTATCAGGAAAAAATCAAAGACTTGAAGTAGAATAGCCCTATAATGACATAGGTGAAGCACATATAACAAACTTATGTAATTGCATTTGGCAAATATAAACTTACAGTTTTTATTGAATCCAAGTACAGTAAATTATTTTATTATAGAGACATATTTTAAGAGATAATGTATATTAAGTTTTAGTAGAATACCTTGCAAATAGTAAATACTGTGTAAGTATTAGTACTTTTAACAAGAATCTGGGACTTCCCACACAATCTAATGTAAGCTCTTGTAGCTGTTAGATTTCTTGAAATATACTATGAATCATTGTTTTCTGAAATGTGCATGCAGTATTTCCGTGTTGAAAAATTCTTGATGAACTATAAAACAGTATTTTCTTTCATGTCTTTAATATAATAGAAATTATAATTAGGTAAAGATTTAATTCACTTCTGTACTTTTTGTTTAAAAATTAACATTGGGTTTATTTTAATCATATATATTAGATTTTGAAGGTATTTTCTGCTTTAAAATAATTAGTATGTATATCAAAGTTACTTTATCTTTCTAAAACTGATGACTTTGTTTCATGTTTGGTTTTGTATATTTTAGCACTTAATATGTTACTGAAAAATATATCATCTCTTGCTAGTGGTATTGATGCTCTTTTGGAATTAAAACCGTTCATAGAAGAAATTCTTCAAGGAAGACATTTGACTTTGCCCTTTCAAGGGATTGACACTTTTGGAAATCAGGTTGGATTTGTGAAGTTGGCAGAAGGAGATCATATAAACCTACTTTTGGAGATTGCAGGTAAAACAAAAAGCAATACACTCATATGAAATGTCATCTGTTAAAGAAGTAATTTATATACTCCCACTCCCCAATTCTGGTAATAGAGATTTGACATCTTTTAACTTTGGGAAGCCAGAATAACCTTAGTTGATAAAATGAGCTGCTTCAACATTTTCTTGTGTGGGTAATAAGCTAAATAAAAGACCTGAAAAGTCATCTTGATTCTTTGACCTGAGGAATGTGTTGATTCTGAGGCTGCCTGAAAGGTGATGGGCTGGATTCAAGTAATTGTTAGGAGTGTCCTAATCCTAAATCTGAAGGATCTCATGGTTAGCATAACATTTGACATGTAGTTGGCATTTAGTAAGTATTGAATGAATGAATAAGAATCACCAGTTGCCCATTGAAAGGTTTTGGGGATTGCCAGCCCCCATTCAGAGTCAGTAGATGACTCAGCAGCATTTTCCTCTGTGCTACTTTTCCCTCCTCCTGTGTAAGTACTATTTTCTGAGTAGAAGGTCCATTGGTGATGGTCCAAGTTCTCACATCCATTAGAGAACACGTTAGTTAGTGCAGCACAATTGAAAATTGTTGGGGAAGTAGAAGCAGAAAATTATACAACCTCGATCCAGAGATCATACGTTGAGTGTTAGTCTACAAACTATAAACCATTTTTATTTTCATTTCCTTTCATATCTTGTCATTTCACATCATCTCATTTCAGGTTCAGTAGTCCTTGGTTCCTAACAAACCTCATCATTGGTCTATGCTTGGTCTACTTTTATCTGTCTGTCTATCTTTCTGTCTATCTATCTATCTATCTAAAATTAATATCATAATTACCTGGGAATCCCCAACCGAAAATGAAAGCTATACATATACAGTAATCTATGATGTTGTCCTTGGTAGTAATCTAACCTTATTGTTCTTTTCATCAGTCCATCTCTTAGCCTTCTTTCATTTAAGCTAACTGTAATCCTGAAGTCAGTATTTATTTCCTTGTATTCTCCTAAAGTATATGTATTTTTAATTGATTTTAATCCTTTTTTTAAATCCACACCTGAGGATTTGCTTATTGATTTGAGAGAGAGACAAAGGGGCAGGGAGGAGAGAGAGAGAGAGAGTGTGCAAGAGAGAAACATTGATGTGAAAGGGAAACATCTATTGGTTGCCTCCTGTACATACCTGACTAGGGAATTGAACCCACAACCTAGGCATATGCCCTAAACTGGAGATCCAACCTGCAGCATTTTGGTGCATGGGATGATGCTCCAACCAACTGAGCCACCAGGCTAGCGCTAACTGATTTTAATCTTATAAAAAGGGTATCAGGTTTTATGTGATCTTCTGAGACATACTTTTTTAAAAACTTAATATTATATTGTCCTTATTCAATTTTATAGTTTCCCATTCAAAAGTGCCCATTTTTTGGGGGTGAGGCGAGCATGAAGATTGGGCTTCATTTCATTGTTGGTTAAGTTCTTCTTTTGAGGAGCAAAGTATATATGTATGTATAAACAAACAAACATGCAAACAATTAAATAATAGTTCTGAGTCAAGTAGGACTTAACATCCTTAGTTGGCCAAGGAGAAGACCTCTTAACAGTTTTGGTGGGAAAGCATTTGGGCACCCAGGCCCACAGTTAACAAACTCAGTCTGTTCTTTCTGACTGCTCTGGAGAAAATGGTAGATTTTGGCCTTTCTGTTGTAATTTACATATCTCTAAACTCAAGAAACATTTAAAATTAGCCATTAATTTATTGTTCTTTTAAACAATTAAATGGGTACTTGCAACTTTGAGAATTCCATCCATTCTTAGCAAACATTCTCACAAAGGCAGACTCCGTATTGATGAAAGATCCATTGTGTGCTGAGGAATGTGAAATCTCTGCGGCTTTAGTGTGACTGTGAACCCAAAGGTGCTTTTGGCCGCTTTAGGAAAGACCACTACCCCTGTAATTCCTTTCTTGATCCCAGAGACGGTTGCTTAAAAATATATATGCTTTTCCATAAATATGAACAAAACATTACCAAAAAATGGAAAATAGAGGAAGAAGAGCACTCTGTCCTCCTCATATAATTACTATTTATCTTGCTGTAAATCTTTATGTGATATTGCACTATTGCTTTTGATTATTGCTTTGTACTGTTGCTTTTGATTATTGCTTTTGTGGACTTTTATAAGAAATATAAATATTTGAATATGTATATGCAAAGTTTTTATTGAAGTCTAGTTGGAGCCTTCGTTTATACAGTATTCAGATAGAATGTTCAATACACGGACTTCTTGTCAATATTTTACATCGTTGGGTTTATTTTTAGATTTATTTTTTAAAAGAATCGCTCAGGTTTAGTATTGCCTTAGTTCAACAGTATCATTAAATAATTTAATTTTGTTTTTGTGTCATATTTTATAAACTATTCAATGATATAGTCCAACTTTTAGAAGACTGTATCCATTGACCATGGGACAAAGCTTTGTAATAAACTATGTGCACGTATATGCCTGTACAGAAATGTTTAAATCTTATTTGTTCCAGATAATGGAGGCAGAGCTAGTTTAACTTAATGGAAAGCAAGACAATTTCTAAAGACAATAAATTTAATTATTAAAGTATTAATAATTAACTTAAGTTTAAGTATATATTATGAAGTAAAGCCCTCTTGAAAAGTAGTTTAAAATTATAATTAATGAATAATCTTATTTGCCTAATTTTCATAGTTTTAAAATTTAAAAGTTAGAAGGAGCAAATTATTAAAATATAATATTATTTTGAAAAAAGGACTGAATTTTAGACACTAATATGTGAACTTATTGCTGAAAGTTTTTAAGATAATGAATGATTTGGAAATTTTGAACTAACAGGGTCTGAACTGATGAACTTTTACATCAATACTTGAATTATCCATCCATACAGGATGCTAATAACTTATTTTTGGTAGGTGCTTGGTAGGAAGAGACCAAGCTCATCTTCGTGTACCATGTATGTG